>AP025052.1:9394035-9405429 GCA_036186865.1 Eustoma russellianum
GTTCATGACATATAAGAAGAAATATTGGGAATTTCAGTGTTACACGTTGACATAATCTTGTCAACTATTATCTATTAATTTCTTCTTCAAAAATCTGAGTTGCTACACATATATGTATGCTTAAAAACGTGCATATACAGTTGGATATGAGGTGGTATTCATTTTATGAGTTGGTGACAAGTGGACAAATCAAAAAGGAGCTAGTTGGCAAAAATGCCAACTTGGAAATATTCAAATGTAGCCAAACGGATACTTGGTTGACTTGGCTATTTTCAGCAGATTTTTTGAGTCAAAATGAATCTCTCACATGTCCTATTGTTGTGCTTGGAGTTGAGGATATTTTGGTGGTATTATCCTTTCTTATTTTATTAAGGAAAATCAAAATATATTTTTGCAAAAATGAAAGGTAGCCAACGGCTACTATAGGATATTTGGAGCTGAATTTTTATTTTGAAGTTGTCAATGCCCACATGCCTATTATTGTGCCAAGAAGTTGAGGTATTATCTTTTCCATATTATCTACTTTTTGTAAAGGATAAATGAGACAATCCATGGTGGAAAAATCAGCCAACATCATTGTGCCTAGGTGGACCAATTATATTGTCTCATTTTGCCAAGTGTACAAAGGTCAACCAATGATAAGAAGACATTTGGACTTGATGATGAAGATGGTGACACATTGGAAGTCTTATCTCCAAGGCTCAAATCACACTATAAATAGAGGCAATGGTGAAGAAGATGAAACACACTTGAAGCTTACAAACATTTGTTGAATTGTCTAGCCATCGTCTTCTTCTTGTTGTTGTCCTTGTTCCATTATTTGTAGCTAAGGTGTTCTTGTTGTTGTTTTTTTGAGCTACAAGCCTCTTGAGCTTCATTTGTGAGATTGATTAGCCATTCTTATAAGACTATATCAATAGGTTGTAGAGGAGTTGCAACTAA
This sequence comes from Eustoma russellianum, assembly GCA_036186865.1. Taxonomy (NCBI): domain Eukaryota; kingdom Viridiplantae; phylum Streptophyta; class Magnoliopsida; order Gentianales; family Gentianaceae; genus Eustoma; species Eustoma russellianum. Next base: position 9,394,978 of record AP025052.1, read on the forward strand.
GTGTTGCTTAGAAGATGATTATCCAAGTCTTGAGTAGGGTTGGTGTATAACCCAAGGATCAAGCTTGGTTCTTGTTGTAAGATGATTCATTTGATAGTGAAATCCAAGAAAAGGTGTTCCTTGGGACTGGAGTAGGTCACATTGACCGAACCAGGATAAATGCTCGGTGCCTTGTTTCTTCATTTCTGTTTTCTGCCCGTTTTTACTGCAGTTTTTACACAACTTCTCACAATTTGAAAAAAATAGCTAAACACTTTTAAAATTTGTGATTTTTGGTGAAGTTATACTTCATACTGTTAGATTTCATTTTCAACAAGAATCACTTGATTTGAGTAAGGTAAAGTTAGTCTTTTCGTCTTTGCAAGATAACTGCTCCAATCTGGCTGCAATCTGACCAGTTTTGAGAAAACTTGAATTCTGTATTTGTAAAGAATTGTTTAAGATCAGGGCCTTTTGGAAACATTATCTACACATCCTAAGGAGTGTTTGGATATAAATATCAACCTTTTTGGTTGAATATTCAAAGAGAAACACGTTTTGCAAATTCGGCAATATTCTGTCCAATTCTGTCCAGATTGACCATCTGAATTGTTTTATTTGTTTGAAGGGTCAAACGATCTTATTTTTATCTGATTTTTGGACAGAGTCTTGTTAACACATTGAAGTTCAATTATGGAAAGATTCATATTTTTTGGAGTTGTGTAAAATTATTTTTGAATTTTTCAAAAACGAGTTCTGAATCTGAGGTGGTCTCAGATTCTGTTTTCAAAGGGGATTTTTACAAAGGAGTTGCAGTGTAATTTCTGCTAACCACTATTCACCCCCCCTAGTGGTGTTTATTGTCAGTGCACGGTCCAACAATTGGTATCAGAGCGAGGTCTACACCACTCAAAGAAGAAGATGACAAAGTAGATAGAAAGACTAAGTTTGTATCTTCAACTACTAAGCAGCCTTATAAAGATATAAAAACAACTTTGCCTACTAAATCTTCTTCTACTCCTTCCTCTGTTTATTCTAAGAAAAAAATACAACATACACCCATAAAGACACACACGCATAAACATACATCTAAGCCAAACTTTGCATCTAGACAACTTAGAAATTATGCTTATATGTATACAAATGCAACTAGACATAATAAAATGCATCCAACTTATTATGAACACAAGTATAGGCAACACTCTTATAAGTCTTATAGAAATGCCTATGAACACACTTATATAGCGCCATTCAAGAAACAAAATCGCATGCCTTATACACATTATAAAAATCGGCCATCATATAATGATTATCAACCATAGCGCAACGTGTATAATGCATCTTTACTTATGTGGAATGATCATCTATATGCTAATCCTTCTTATTTTCCAAATTATAATCATGCTAAAAATGTGCCTAAAAGGTATGTTCAAGTTTGGATACCTAAGGGATATCTAAACAAGAATAGTGCCCCTAACATTCAAGGACCCAAATAAAGGGTACGTAAAGCTTTGTCTCTATTGTAGGAAAAACACAAAGAATGCAAGAAGGAGGCAAAGTCAAAGAATCTGAAAACCAAATGGTTTTTAGATAGTGGATGTTCAAGGCATATGACGGGAAACTCCAAACTATTCATCGAATTGGAACATATCAAGAATGGTGAAAAATTAACATTCGGTGACAACAACAAAGGACAAGTTGTTGGAAAAGGAACAATTGGGGACCCAAACACATTTCAAATACGAAATGTGTTGTTAGTAAGCAATCCCTCTAATAATTTACTTAGTATTTCTCAACTTATAGATTGTGGTTATAATGCCTCTTTTCTTCCCACTTCGTGTGATATACTAAATGAAAAAGGAGAAATAGTTTTAAAAGGAAATAGGGATGGTAACATCTATACTCTTACCTTAGATAATATGTTACATGCTAAGGTTAAGTGTTTGATATCACATGATTTAGATGTAAATTTATGGCATAGAAGATTAGGCTATATAGGAATTTCAACCACTAAGAAATTATCTGAGAAGAATTTAATTAGAGGAATGCCTAAGTTAGACTTAGATAATTTTCAAATGTGTGAAACACGTATTAAGGGAAAACACATTAAAGAAACCTTAAAATTGAAACATAAAGTGAGTACTAGTCATGTACTAGAAATTGCTTCACTTAGACCTATTTGGTCCAAGTAGGACAAGAAGTCTAAATGGACATTACTATGTTTGTGTCATAGTAGGTGATTACTCACGCTACACATGGACATTGTTCTTAACACACAAAGACGATGCTCCATTAGTAATCGAAACCCTTATTAAGTAACTTGAAAACATTTATGAAGAAAATGTTAAAAGGATTAGAAGTGATAGAGGTGGAGAATTTAAAAACAAAGACGTAATCAAATTTTGCGAACTATATGGAATTAAACATGAATTCTCATCACTTAGAACACCACAACTCAATGGAGTTGTTGAACGTAAAAATAGAACAATTCAAGAAGTTGCTAGGACAATGCTGTGTGAAAATAAATTACCTAAATATTTATGGGCTGAAGCTGTTAGTTATGCATGCTATATTATAAATAGGCTTACTATTAGAAAGAAATTAAATAAAACGCCTTATGAATTGCTAAACAATATACAATGTAAGATAGATTATCTTAAAGTATTTGGATGTAAATGTTTTGTACTAAACACTAAGGATAATCTAGATAAATTTGAACAAAAGTCTATTGAATGCATATTTGTTGGGTATTCAACTAACTCAAGAGCATATAGGTGTTATAATTCTGCATCTAGAAAGATAATTGAATCCATACATGTGAAATTCAATGAAAATGCATGCTTTGAAGTTAGTGATAAACATCAACATAAACAAGAAACAAATGTTGAAAATATGTATGATGATGATGTATTACTTGAGCCTGTACTTGATCATCTAGAACCAATTCCCCCTGAACAAGACATGCATGAATCCTTAGATGAAATAAATCAAGAGACTTTGCAATTGGAAGATACAACTAATTATCCAATTACATATGATAACGTTCACACTAATGAAACATTTGAAGAAGATGAGGGTGAACATAGTCAATCTAGGAATTGGTGGCACCCTAAAGAATTAATCATTGGGGATCCAAATTTTAGGGTTAGAACACGTAGAAACATAAGTCAACTTGAAGGACATAGCTTAGTCTCACACATAGAACCTACGAATGTTAAGGAAGCCTTAGGTGACATATCATGGATAGATGCTATGCATGAGGAATTAAATCAATTCACAAGGAACAACGTGCGGGACTTATTACCTAAACCTGAAGACAAGTCTATCATAGGAACTAAATGGGTCTTTCAGAATAAAATGGACGAACAAGGAAAGATTACAAGAAATAAAGCTAGACTAGTCGTACAAGGTTATAATCAACAAGAAGGAACAGATTATGAAGAAACCTTTGCACCCGTTGCATGACTAGAAGCAATTAGATTGTTACTTGCGATTGCAAGTCTAAGCAATATTAAGCTCTTCCAAATGGATGTCAATAGTGCATTATTGAATGGATACATCCAAGAAGAGGTGTTTGTCAAACAACCCCCTGGATTCGAAGATCCAAAGAATCCTAACCATATTTACAAGCTTAAGAAAGCTCTATATAGTTTGAAATAAGCTCCAAGAGCTTGGTATGATAGATTTGCAAACTTTCTTATTGCAAATAATTATCAAAGGGGGACCATCGACAACACATTATTTCTAAGAAGAAAAGATAATGATTTGTTAATAGTTCAAATATATGTAGACGATATTATCTTTGGTTCAACTAACCCTACTTTAGTCAAAGACTTCGAAGAGTGTATGAAGTCAGAATTTGAAATGTCAATGGTAGGAGAATTGAACTACTTCTTAGGCCTTCAAATCAAACAAACCCCTCAAGGAATTCACATTAGCCAACTTAAGCATGTCAATGATATGATTAAGAAGTTTGGCTTTGAAGAATTGAAACCTACAACTACCCCCATGAGTGTTAGCACCACACTTGATAAGGATGAAAATGGTAAACCTTTTGATGACACACTCTATAGGTCTATGATTGGATCACTGTTATACTTAACTGCATCAAGACCTGATATCATGTTTAGTGTGTGTATGTGTGCTAGGTTTCAATCTTGTCCTAAGGTATCACATTACAATGCAGTGAAAAAGATCTTTCGATATCTTAAGCATACACCTCACTTAGGACTTTGGTATGATAGAAATGCTAAGTTGGATTACACGCATATAGTGATGCTGATCATGGTGGTTGCAAATTAGATAGAAAGTACACTAGCGATACATGTCAATTCATATGAACCAACTTGATCTCTTGGTTTTCTAAAAAGCAAGCTAGTGTAGCTCTTTCTATCACTGAAGCCGAGTATATAGCCTTAAGTTTATGTACTACCCAAATACTTTGGCTTAAACAGCAGCTTAGTGATTTTGGCATTAAAATGAAAAAGATTCCAATTTACTGCGATAGCACAAGTGCAATCAATCTTTCTCAGAATCCGGTGCTTCATTCTAAGGCCAAACACATTGAGCTGCGATACCACTTTCTTCGCGATCATGCTCAAAATGAGGATATAGTCATAAACCATATAAGAACTGATCACAAATCGCTGATATCTTTACCAAACCCCTTAATCAAGCCATGTTTGAAAACTTACGAGTCAAGTTAGGTATGATGACTTACGACACCATTGTATAGTTTTATCTTTTGCATGATTTGCAAAATAAAGGGGGAGATAGACTAAGAACATGATTTTTAGTTGATAAGTCATGATTTGGTTTGATAAGTTTTAATTGGTATAAGTTGAGTGTAGGTTAAGGGGGAGAGTATAAGAGTATAAGTTGAGGGGGAGCATAACTATTTAAAATTTTGTTGAAAACAAAGCTTGAAAAAAATTGGTAAGATTTATGATGTTAAACAAATGGTTATGAGTTGTGACATTAAAATCATGTTAAGTTATTTTGAAAAATCATCCAAAAGGGAGAGAATGTTGAGAAATATGTTTGGATAATTTTCAAAGTCATGATTTTAAGTGGTGATTACTTAGAAATGTCACATATGGTGTTATAAGTGATTAAAGGATGAAAAAGTGAACAAAAATGACGTGGATCTCTCAAGCAGAGACACATGGATCGATCGATGTTGGACTGAGAAGAACCAAAAACTTACTATGAGACGTCGATCTCTCACGTGGATCGATCGAAGTACGTCAGCCCCTCACGTGGATCGATCGATGTACGTCAGCCCCTCACATGGATCGATCCGCGTCTCACAGAATGTTTAGTGTTTTTAGAATTATTTTTCTAAAATATGTTAAAGTGGTTGTTTTCATTTGTATATGATTTGTACATGCTCATTATGTGAATCTTATGTGATTTTGATGATTTTAAATGTATTATGACTATTGTGCCTTGGAAGTTTCTACAACTTACCAAAAAGGGCAAAATTGGTATTTTGAGTTTTGTAGGAACATCACATTGTGAAAATAATTCAAAGGTGTATTCTTATACTATTTATCATGACAAAGATGATATCATGATTATTTCTGACCATCCGAGTCGTTTCTAGAGTTTTCTCATACCAGGGGTATTTTTGTCATTTTACCCCCGAGGGTATTTTTGGTATTTTCACTCAAGTAATCTCTTGAGCATATTATTATGATCATTATGGAGCTGATTTATTATTAACTTGAAGATAATATGGTGATTCTTTATCTTATTCTCTCACATGATGATATTGTTGAGTATAGCTGGATATATGACGATTTGAGATGTCACATTCTACTTTTTCTTGAAGACACTCTTATATATGTTATAAGAGCATATTTATCATCATTATTCAGAGTTTTTCAAGGTGTCAAAGGTGTGGAAATGTTCATGACATATAAGAAAAAATGTTGGGAATTTCGGTGTTACACGTTGACATAATCTTGTCAACTATTATCTATTAATTTCTTCTTCAAAAATCTGAGTTGCTACACATATATGTATGCTTAAAACGTGCATAGACAGTTGGATATGAGGTGGTATTCATTTTATGAGTTGGTGACAAGTGGACAAACAAACGGCTACTTGGTTGACTTGGCTATTTTCAGCAGATTTTTTGAGTCAAAATGAAGCTCTCACATGTCTTATTTTTGTGCTTGGAGTTAAGGATATTTTGTTGGTATTATCCTTTCTTATTTTATTAAGGAAAATCAAAATATATTTTTGCAAAAATGAAAGGTAGCCAACGGCTACTATGGGATATTTGGAGCTGAATTTTTATTTTGAAGTTGTAAATGCCCACATGCCTATTCTTGTGCCAAGAAGTTGAGGTATTATCTTCTCCATATTATCTACATTTTGCAAAGGATAAATGAGACAATCCATGGTGGAAAAATCGGCCAACATCATTGTGCCTAGGTGGACCAATTATGTTGTCTCATTTTGCCAAGTGTACAAAGGCCAACCAATGATGAGAAGGCATTTGGACTTGATGATGAAGATGGTGACTATAGCGCCCTGCACCCCGGCCCAGCCGGATACGGTGCGCCCGCCGTACTTCACTACGGAGAGTACCAGGCTTCAGTCTGTAACATAACAAAGTCCGGAATAAAATAGGTGGACTTTCATGCTTACACGTCAACAAGTAAGCAAAACCGAGGCAGAATAAAAACTTTTAAAATAAAAACGTCTACGCAGCCATCATTAGGCTTACAACATGATCATATAGTATGGAAATCCAAAAATAAATCTTTCCATCATCAATTCATAAAAAGAGATCATCAATCATAATCCTCTCGTCAAATCTCTTAAGTCATCCACCTCTCGCGCTTCTACGGGTAAGGAACCCTAGGTTCATCTTCGATCCATTCCACTCTATTTCCTGCGGGTTCTGGGAGGAAAAATAAGGGGTGAGTGACCACGTCACAAACAAGTAAACTATAAATAATCGTGAATTAAACTGAAAGTACATACAAGAACCGAACCCCAAAGTTCGGTTTAGAACATACCTGTTTCTCCATCCAAAACCCGTAAATAACCAGCTCATAACTTATCAAAGATCATAACTTATCAAAATTCATAACAGATAACAGTTCATAACTTATTAAAAGATCATTACTCAATAAAGATCATAACTTAGGAGCTACCAAGTCATAACAACTTAGTCTAAGTATCACGTACCAATATTTGATGACTCGTTAAATGCAACATGCATGAATATGTACGTGGGATGCATCATGATAAAAATAAAGATAAGTTCTTTCGTTCTTTCATTCAAAACATCATCGTCAATAAAACAAGAGAGTGTTCAGATCTATTCTCCCGGATCTGAGGCGGTCACTTATTTCTCTTTGAATCTACTATTCCCGGATTCGGAGCGGTCATGTCATCAATCATAATTACCAGGTCTATTCTCTCCGGGCATGTACGGTCAATATCATCATAATCAGGTCTATTCTCTCCGTGCCTGAACGGTCAATGTCATCAGATCGATTAACCCCGGATCTGGAGCGGATCCTACTGGCCAGAAAACACATGGTACAGGTGGAAGCGTTCCTTTAAAAACAGAATTTTTTCTTTAAAAACGCTTTTTCATCATTCTTTCTCATAAAACCAGTTCCATAAACCATGTAAGTGACGATGATGCAATGTATGACATGTACTATGAAATCCATGACATGATGCGTTACATACATACAAGTACAAGCTCATTCTTCAGGCTAGAAAAATTTCCAGAATTATCGTCACAAATCGCGCGGCCTCAAAACCTCACAGTTTTGGCCAATTATCATGATTTTTTATCACACATATGCATAAGGGTGTCTTATCTATTCCCCATATCGTAACGTTACAAGACGTGTAAGACCCTTAATTTATATTAATTACGAAACAGGGTACTGCTGAATTTCAGCAGTGCTGTGTCCTTTCTTTTACTTTCTTTTAAGCCCATTAAGTTTCATCTAATTTGGGCCATCCCTGGGAAATGCTGTAGACATACCAATAATTAATAGTCATAGGCCCAAACTATACAAATAAGTCTATGCCCACCAAAACAAAGCCCCACAACAGGTTCTTCAACTCTTCCAAAAATTCCAGATTGTAGCACCAACTTAACTTTGGTGATTACCCCTTAAAATAATAATTCTAAGCTAAGTGGTTTACATGAAAACACTCACATATGTCTTAAGTAAATATCACAAAAGTTTCACAGCATTATAATAACTTTAAAGGGGTCATTTATTCTTTTTCCCAAAACGGGTACATGCTGAATTCTGGAATGATAAATTTTACTACGAATTTGATTGTGACCAAACCGTAAGTCCTTTTTCAAAAATTTCAACTTATAAACTTAGAAAACACATAGGGCTAGCATCCTACCAAAAATCAGCTCAATTGCATATTTCTAAGGTCTATTTTCGGGTCAATCATTATGTCACATAAAATCTGTTCAGTCCAGTAATTTCAGCTTGATCAGTTTTACTAAAAATTCCGTTAAAAATAAACCGTAACTCCCTTTAACGAAATTCCAACTCTCATATTTACTACACACATAGGGCTAGTGTTACGCCGAAAATTAGCTTAATTAAAAACTTCTAAAGTCCCTTTTCAGGTCCTACAAAATGTCATGGTATTCTGCCCTATTCCAGTAAATCCCAATTTTGTCACTTTTCCTTACTAAAATGTCCCAACTTGAGTTGTTTGGCTTAAATACATTATTAAACATCAAGTACACCTTTAGAATATGGTTTTGCAGATTCTAACACATTTCAAAAGTCATCTATACATTACTTCAAAACAGTTTGAATGATACACATATCGTTCCTTTGACCTTGCACTTCATGTTCACACTAGAATCCATTCTTGTCATAATTGGTGTATACCTACCCTACCCCCAAAACAGCCCATTTATACGCTTGCAAGGGCAAAATCATATCTTGACAATGAACATATTAAGCTTAAATGTTAAAGCACACATCTTGTTCACACCTTTACCCCAAAAGTTACAATTCATCACATGAACTACATTTATTCCCCCACTTTCATCCAACCGTCCCCCATACATGTCAAAGAAGAGGTCTTTGTCACATTCACCTTAGGGTTACATCATATTCATACATAAAAAGAGCAAAGAATCCATCTTTAAATAAAATCTCATACATGCAAGCCATCTTACTCATGAATCCGAAAACTTCATGCTTCAAGCTTAGTGTTTTATATCTAAGATTGAAACTTAGCAACACCTAGACATTCAAGCATATACTTTCACATACAAGCCATGAGTATTTATAGTGTACTTGCCTTTCTCACACTTACACCTTTCCTTAGCTTGAAATGTGTATGAAATGGGTGAAGCCTTCCTCCTCTTCACATATGAACCCCACGGTTTTGTAGGGAAAAAGAGAACAATGGTTAGTGAATGTTCTTAAGTGAAAGATGTGACTAAATAGAGGTTAAATGGACTCACCAAAATGGAGCTTGAGTGGTGTTCAAACCTCTTAGAACTAGCACCTCTTAAAAGCTTTGAAAGCTTCGACCTAGTGACCATGGAGGTCACGGTTTATGAGCAAGAAAAGGGGCAACATGAGCTTCAATCTATGTAAAATGTAGAAATTCCCTTGAATAGTTGAGGGTTTACTTACCTAGACCAAGTTTGCACTTGGGTGAATCTTGAATCCCCTCCTTATTAGGCTAAGGTGTTAGCCATTGGGGGGTAAGAGAGGGATAAGAGATTACCATGGTATGGTTAAGGCAATTAACCTTGGTTACTTTAGTTAATCAAGGTTACTTTATGACTAACTTGAGTTACTTTAATGCAACTAGGGTTACTTTAAGGTTTAACTTGAGTTACTTTAACCTTGTGGTGGAGGTAAAGTAATCATGGTAAAATTTTGAAATCTTCCTTGGTTAATCATATAGGTAATCTGGCGGTTTGGGCATTAATTGGCCCTTAACACACTTAATTCTCTTTCCAAGTGGGTTTAATAAAAAAATCATGTAGGTAATTGTCTTTTTACTAATTATTTCCCCTTTTTCTTCAAGAATAAAAATTAGGGAATTGTTGAGTCTCTTGGACTCATAGGGCCGAAAATTGGGTGGATGTTGGAAAGAAGTTTGCTCATTACCTAAAATTGTTTAGTTGCTATTTGGGCTCACTTAAAGATGGCCCTTAAGATTACTGTTCTTGAAATCTTAAGAAATCCTTTAAGGCCTTCTTTATCCTTGTGGCCAAAATCCTCCAAGCTCTTGGGAGTGAATTGGGCCACTTCACAAAGTCCAACATTCATGCTTGAATTATTATACAATATTTTTCCTTAACACAAATCTAATTAAAGAAGTAACCATAAAACTAAATAAATTGTATTTAGAGATGCAATGTTTCATAAATCCTCATAGGCAAGTCTTAAGTACAATATAATTCTTCATTGGGTACAACATCCTCCCCCCCCCCCC
>AP025052.1:9405439-9479259 GCA_036186865.1 Eustoma russellianum
CCCCCCCCCCCCCCCTTATTACAAGTTTCGTCCTCGAAACTTAAGAGTGCTAATCAAAAAGGTGAGGGTACAAGTTCCTCACGTTCTCTTCCATTTCCCAAGTAGCTTCCTCATTCAAGTGATGCTTCCATTGCACCTCAACCATGGGTATAGATCGTTTCCTTAATGCCTTTTCCTTACGATCAATTATCTTTTCAGGTTCTTCCACGTATGTCGTGTCGGCTTCAACTTCCAAAGGCTGTTCCTCAATAATATGGCTAGGCTCGTGCACATACCGACGAAGTTGTGATACGTGAAATACATCATGTAATTGAGATAGCGACAGCGGTAGTGCTAGCCGCTAAGCAACTTCCCCAATTCTTTCAAGAACCTCATAAGGTCCAATAAACCTTGGGCTTAACTTTCCTTTGATATCGAATCTCTTAACTCCTTTGGACGGCGATACCTTCAAGAATACCTTTTCCCCAGCTTGAAATTCCAACGGTCGCCGTTTCACATCTGCCCAAACCTTGCTTCTATCTTGGGCCACTTGTAACCTTTTCTTAATGATCATTATCTTCTCACGAGTTTATTCTACTAGATTAGGTCCTGTGAAGATCTTATCTCCGATTTTGTCCCAATACAATGGAGAGCGGCACTTTCTGCCATACAGTGCTTCATACGGGGCCATCCTAATGGATCCATGATAACTATTATTATAAGAGAATTCCACTAGTTTGAGACTCCGGTCCCAACTTCCCCCAAAGTCGAGTATACAAGCTCGCAGCATGTCTTCCATCGTTTGGATGGTTCTTTCCGATTGACCATCCGTTTGGGGATGAAATACAGAGCTCATTTGTATTCCAGTGCCCATTGCTTTTTGAAAAGCTGTCCAAAATCGTGATGTAAAGCGAGGGTCGCAGTCACAAACAATGCTTAGGGGTACTCCATGAAGACTCACAATTTGATCAACATACATTGTAGCCAACTTCTCCATAGGAGCCTTGATCGTCATAGCCATGAAATGAGTAGATTTGGTTAGACGATCCACAACCACCCAAATGGTATCATGTCTGTTCTTCGTTCTTGGTAGGTTTGTGACAAAATCCATAGTAATGTGGTCCCACTTCCACTCGGAAACTTCAAGAGGTTGTAGTAACCCAGCGGGTCTCTGATGTTCCGCTTTCACCTTCTGGCAAACAAGGCATTTCTCTACAAACTCCGCAATTTGTCTTTTCATGCCGTGCCACCAGAATCTTTGTTTCAAGTCTTGGTACATCTTATTGGCTCCAGGGTGGATAGACAATCGAGAGTTGTGGGCTTCACGAAGAACTTCATTCTTTACATCTTCATCATTGGGTACACACAGTCTTTCTCGAAAGCACAAGCTGTCATCATTTCTGACCTTAAACTCCTCAGATGGTTTCGTTCTCAACCTTTCCTTTATTTTCTTTAAAGTTTCATCCTTTTCTTGACCCTCCTTAACCTTGTCTATCAGCGAGGGGATCAATACCAACTTTGCGAGCATGCCCTCAATGGAATCAACCTCCTCAAGATCAAATTCTTCCATATCACGCTGCAGAGGTGGTTGACGAGGATGGCTTGTCTTCCTACTCAGTGCGTCGGCTACCTTATTGGCTTTTCCCGGATGATATTGAATAGATAGGTCGTAATCCTTCATTAACTCTAGCCATCTGCGTTGACGCATGTTCAATTCTTTTTGGGTGAAGAGGTACTTGAGGCTCTTGTGATCTGTGAAAATTTCGCACCTCTCACCGTACAAATAGTGTCTCCATATTTTTAGGGAAAATACTACGGCTGCTAATTCAAGATCATGTACCGGGTAATTTTGTTCAAATGGTTTTAGCTGTCGAGATGCATACGCAATCACTCTATCTTTCTGTATCAGTACACATCCAAGTCCATTCTTAGAGGCATCACTATACACCACAAAATTTTCACCAGGAATGGGTTGTGCTAAAATTGGGGTAGAGGTTAGTTTCTCTTTTAACTCAGTAAAACTCTTTTCACAATCTGAGGTCCATTCAAACTTGGTCTTTTTCTGTGTCAAGCGGGTAAGAAGCATTGCAATTCGAGAAAATCCTTCAACAAACTTACGATAGTAGCCGGCGAGACCGAGAAAACTTCGCACCTCTGTAACGTTGGTCGGCCTTGGCCATTCTGTGATTGCCTCGATTTTCTTGGGATCTATGGATATACCACCCTCAGATATCACGTGTCCTAGAAATGCTACACTACGTAGCCAGAATTCGCATTTACTAAATTTAGCATACAGTTGTTTTCTCCGTAGAATGTCAATGACGATCCTTAAATGGTTTACGTGGGTCTCTTCATCAGGTGAGTAGATCAAAATATCGTCGATGATTACTACAACAAACTTGTCTAGTTGTTCTTGAAATACTCGATTCATTGGATCCATAAACGTCGCGGGGGCGTTGGTCGGTCCGAATAGCATTACAAGAAACTCGTAATGTCCATAACGGGTTCTGAATGCAGTTTTCGGGACGTCCTCAGCTTCGATCTTCAATTTGAAGTATCCCAAGCGAAGACCAATCTTACTGAAAATTCGTGCCCCCCGAAGCTGATCGAACAGATCATCGATCCTAGGCAATGGGTACTTATTCTTTATAGTGATCTTGTTGAGTTCTCGATAATCTATACATAACCGCATACTTTCGTCCTTTTTCTTGACAAACAGTACGGGGGCACCCCAAGGCGAAACACTTGGGCGAATAAGTTTCTTCTCTAGCAATTCGCGTAACTGTTCCTTCAACTTTTTTAGTTCCGCAGGTGCCATTCGATAGGGAGCCTTTGATATTGGCTCAGCTCCAGGAACTAGGTTAATTTCAAAAGATATCTCGCGATTCGGAGGAAGACCCGGTAATTCTTCCAGAAAAACATCTTGATATTCTCAGACCACTGGGACTTGGAAGAGGTCGGAGGGTGCTTGATCGACATTTATTGCATAAACGAGAAACCCTTCATGTCTTTTCTTCAATGCCTTACTGGCGCGAATCATATTTACATAAACGTTCTTGGGGCACTTCCTTAACTTTGATCCTCCTTGAAAGGTTACTTCCTTACGTGTGGGGTCCTTAAAAGTAACCTGTTTTTCATTACAATCGATGTTGGCAAAATTCTTGGAGAGCCAATCCATCCCAAGAATCACATCGAAGTCCGTCATGGGTATGGGAATTAGGTCAGCATCAAGCCGGTAATCATCGAACTCAAGTTCGTAGTTTCTGAAAATATGGTGAGACACAAGCACCTGGTCCCCAGCTGCTTGAACTCTATAGGGTGTATCACTATAGGTTGGGTTGTGCTCAATATTCTTTGCGAATTTCTTTGATATAAAGGAATGGCTAGCACCGCTATCAAATAGTACATTGGCAGGTACTGAGCATACTAAAATAGCTCCTGAATCATGCAAGATTTACTAAGCAACAGTAGGGCAACAGTATTTGTAAAAATTTAAGCATTGCATAAATTTTAGAATATACCTGTCACCACATCATTGGCCTCTTCAGCAGATGCGTCACTCATAGCGTGAACTCTTGCATTAGTACGCTGACGCTGATTCTTAGGAGGTTGCTTGTTACAACCGTGATTTTTTTATAATAATAATAATAATAATAATAATAATAATAATAATAATAATAATAATAATAATAATAATAATAATAATAATAATAATAATAATAATAATAATAATAATAATAATAATAATAATAATAATAATAATAATAATAATAATAATAATAATAATAATAATAATAATAATAATGTAAAGGTAAAAAGTAAATAAGTAATATATATGTATATATTTATGTGATGTGCGTGACGTGTAGATAAAGGTGAGGGTCAATGGATAACTTTTGGTTATAATTGAAATCTAAAAGGGAAAATTTAAACTAATCAAATATAATCAAATTTAATCAAATCATATTCACCAAATCCCTTCCCTACCTAAGTTCTCTCCCCTACCTTATCATAAACGACACTTTCTCCTCTTCCCAACCAAAGAACGTTGGCTGCAACAACAACAAAAAAAACGTTTCAGGCTAGGAGAGGAGAGGAGAGGAAAGAAAAGAAAAAAGAGAAGAAGAAGAAGAAGAAAGGGGCTAGCCATTCTTCCCCAAAATTCCACCTTTCTCTTTATTTTACGCGAATTAATTGTTTTTCCAAGGTAGGTGCCTCTTCCCCCTCAAACGGGTATAAGCCATGCATGCTTTGATGGTATATTGATGTGATTCGTTGTTTTTATTTGTATAAGATATTAATTTTGCATATGTTTTATATGACAAAGCATGAGATGATTTGTTTATGCCTGCTACATGCGTGTATGCGTATGGATTTGGTGGTAGGATTGTGTTAGATTAAAAATACCCTCAAATTAATCAAAAAGATTAGAAATTTTCATAATTGGAGTTGTTTAAAATTACGTTTTGGCCTTAGAATAGGTTCATCTAGCCCGGAATAGGTTGGGATTGGGATGGAAGTCGAAAAACGGGTCTAACGGACGCGTTTCAGGGGGTGGCGCGTGGGGCCCACGCGCTGCCCCTTACGGCGCGTCCGGACACGTGATGACGTGTCCACTTTCAAATGATGTGTCTCGTTATAAAGAGTCCAATGCAACTGGTTTGAGGTCAATCGGAGTTAAAACGAAGATTTAATGGAGGTTAGAATAAAATAGAATTTAATAAAAAAATAAAAAAAAAAGGGAAAATGCTATTGGACCGGATGGCCAGCGGACCAGACCGGGTAGCAGGCCAGCCCAAACAAAAATTAAAAAAAAATCTGAAAATTTATTTCTGAAATGAATAAATAATAAATAATTAATTAAAATTAGTTTAAAATTCTAAAAAAAATATATTTAATTATCAGAAAATTCTAAAACAATTCCAGAAAATATAAAAGGTTAAAATTAAATTATGTCCACTTATTTTCTGAATTTCGGTTAAATGTAAGTAATTAAAAATAATTAGTGATAAATAGAATTAAATAGGGAAAAATAGGGAAAATTAGTAGAAAATTCTAGAAAATTAATACAAGCTAAAGAAAAATAAGGGTAATGCTAAATAACAACTTTACAACATTTGTAAAATTTACAAAACCAAATATTGAGTGCCGGAGTTTGTGAGGATGGGCGTACGGGCCCCAGGCGATTGTGTTTTTGCATTCATGGCACGTGCATTGCATTGATGGCGGGTCGTGACGTACGGGTCACGGGTGCTCAGGATGGTGTACGGTGGCGGGGCCACGACACTCAGGATGGTGTGCGGTGGCGCGGCCACGCACACTCAGTATGGTGACTGTGGGGTGTACGACCTGCAGCCACTCAGTAGGACCCGTGTTCATGCATTGCACGGTATGGACATCGGCATTATGTGTGACATGACTTTGTTGCGTGTGACATGCATAGTGGGACATGCATCACGATGTTGCGCATTCTTTATCTGGAGTGAATTACTTTCTGCATTCTTTCATATGCTTATGTTATATCATGTTTTATGTGTTATGTGGTTATATCATTTCGGTATGTACGTTTTGTATTTGTTTGAGGCGGGCATCTACTTGGTGATTTCTGTCACTCACCCCTACTTCCCAAGTGAGCCGGATGAGGATGCGAGCACATCTTTGTTGAGGACGGGACGGAAATAGCTGAGTGGACTGGTTGATAGCTGCAGATAGAATACGAGGGGACGCTGCAGCTGATTTTTCGTAGTTATCTTTTGGGGATTTTCACAGCCTTCTTTATTACCTTTATTATCAGAATTTTTATTCAGTAATGTATTGACAATTATTAGAGTTAATTTAAATTATGATTTACGTTTCCCCGAGAAAAATTTCTATGTCATTTGTGACATGTAAGAGATTGATTTGACGCCTTGTATTCTCCTTAGCGAGATACGGCGGGTGCACTGTCCCGAGGCTATGGCTCGGGAGCGGGGCGCTACAGGTGGTATCAGAGACCAGGCTTCAGATCCGCCTCGGAAACGCAGGATTAATTAGATCACTTAGACATAAGTTACGATCTTTTGTAAAATTACGATTTTACCCCTAATAAACAAAGTAGACTTAAGATATGATCTTAGACCTAAGTTATGATCGGGTTATGAGAGGTGTGTGCCGTTGGTGACCTTTCCCTACTTAATTATCATTATACCTCCGACCATTCGCATGAGCCACATAAATGCTCAAATCCCTCGATTACTCCTGTTCAATCCGAATTCTTGTCAAATTTCGTGTGAAATTCAAGGAAATGTCGTCGGGTAGTGAACTGGCAAAGGTGGCAACAGTGGATGTGGTAACGACCACTCGGATCAGGGGGTCATCCTCCATGCATTGGCCGACACTATGGCCACCTTGGCCACCATCAACGGCTTCCACCACCGCGCCACCGGGTCTGAGGTTCTACTACGGGGAAATACAGGATGTCTCTAATTCGATGATTGGAAGGACCCTTCACCACATGAGTCGGAGATACACGACATGGCCGCTAATAATCACAGGACCGCACGTGACGAAAGTATGGCCGCAAAGGAGAGCACGGCCACCGCCGCCATGTGCTCATTGTGGATGTCATACTCAAGTTAGTGTAGGGGGATTATGCAAGTATGAGTGCAACAACCGGGACATTTTATGAGAGAGAGAACTGAGCAGCGATCGGCGCCACCATCACAACAGAATCAAGAGCAACATAAAGGAAAGGAAGGATCGGTGCACAGATCCACGTGAGGACTGATGCAGACGTCGGGGAGGCTGGCGACGTCATAACAGAGTTCAACCGTCGGCGACCCCATATAAATGACTCATTATCAGCACAGGAGATGTCAGTCATAGATAAATGATCAGAGTTGCACAGCAGAATCGTGACTTTCTTAAGACGCGTAAGTTCAAAAGAGGAGACCTTAGTGGATCCGAATAAGATTAAGACTATTGCTGAACAGCCCTAACCGACCAATGTGACTAAAGTAAGGAGTTTTCTTGGTTTGACCAGTTGCTACGAGAATTTTGTTGAAGGATTCTCGTCGATACTGGTGCCCTGAGCAGACGGAAGCAGAAGAAGACGAAGTTCGAGTGGACCGTTGGTCTCAGCAAAGTTTCGCTGAGCCAAAAAAACACACTTAAACACTAGACCATAATACACAATTTTGCTAATTAACTATATATACACACATTGATCAATACAACATACCTTAACGACATATTTTCCACATATCAAACACGTACTAAAACATCAACCATACAAAATCCAACACAACTACACAAAGAAACATAACACGGTACAAAAAAAGAGATATAAGATAACATAATGAACTATGAATATACAGCAACATAATTCAACAAATTATATATATATACCACATAAAAGAAAAATCAGGTGCACAAACACAACATAATGCACACCATACTCATGCACGGCACAAACAAAATAAGCTACCATAACATATAAACAAAATTACTTAAGTCGTTAGTAGTAAAATCACAGTCACATCTGCAAAACCAATACACTGCCCCACTATCATATACCAACACACCATGCCTAAAAAAATTTACTAATTCAAGTACAAGATGAACAATAAACAACACAAAAATGCAAAAAAAATGAGTTGAAAAAATATATATAATTTAAATTAATTAAATTAACCCCCATATATATATATAAAAGAGAATTTACCAGGTTGTTGTAACATACTAACATAAAAATAATATGCACAAGACATATTAACTACCAAAAAAATGTGTGCACTCTTACAGCAGTATGACTTTGTGAGTTGTAATGAACCAATCAACTTATTAACTATATAATGTTATCAACACACAAAACACAAACAGTACAAGTGTGAAAGACAAATAATAAATGTTTATATACACATATACTTATACATACAAGCAACAACATAAAAGTACGAAGTAATGGATAAAAGCTCACAATATATGTAGAATACGATAACAACGTAGGAGTAGTGAATATACAAAAGATGTACGATAAGGCAGGGGTATATGTGCTAAATGACCACTACAAAAAAAAAAGAGAACACTCAGTCTCTTACAACAATAAAGAGGCATATAGACAAACACAATTTGTTACAACATTAATAACGTAAATAAGTCAATTTAAGAAATCATACAAATAGATACACGAAACAAAAGTAACTAAACGACGTTAAGTAAATATGCACATGTATACATACAACTATTTCAATGACACTGCAACATAACTAATACAACAAAACAGTAATAAACATCATAATATATAACGACAACAAACAACACAATACAATAACACAAATACTTTTCATACAAGTCATGGGTTACGAAATAGGCATACATCTACCGGTTTTAAAACAAATCATTAACATACACAATTGAAAATCATGCTAATTACGAGTTAGGAACGACATAGTATTGCATGACAGCATAGTAATAGATTAAAATGTAAATAACTTAAAAAAATCTTTTTTTAATTATCAACTTGAACACCCAAATAAAATGAATTTCCTTCAGAAATATATATACAACGATATTTATACAACAATAGGATAAGCTATACGAAAAAGATAGAGTACAGGTAACAAAAAAATATAACTATCATTAACGACTAATATAAGTACAAAAAGAGAGATCACAATAAACAAAGACTAAATTGAACACGCATAGTGTGTGTACCGCTTAAAGCTCACTAACAAACAATATAAACATAATACACGTGACAAACTGTCGATAACGATTATAAATTCATGAGCTACATATGATACGTAAGTCATACATGCGTTTAACATAAGGATACACAACATATTATATGTCTATACCAAACATGTTTAACGACTTAACAATTTAAAACGACAAAACATATTAAACTCGTGTATGCTGATATATGTAATGGACAGAACTACGTTCGAGCATTGCAATTCATCCCCAACCTGATAGGCGGTCGGAGAGGACGATTCAGACTCTTGAGGATATGTTGAGGGCTTGAGCACTGGACCTCAGAGGGAACTGGAATGGTATGATCAAGCTAATTGAGTTCTCCTACAACAATAGCCACCATAGTGTCATCGGCATGGCACCCTCTAAGACGCCCTATGGACGTAAGTGCAGTCCCCTATTCAATAGGACGAGGTTGGCGAGCGTACTATTATCGGTCCTGAGTTGGTCGAACAGACTAGAGAAAAAGTAAAGTTGATACGTGATAGGCTCAAGGTTGCACAAGACAGAAGCAAGAGTTAGGCAGATTTAATGAGGCGCCCTTTAGAGTTCGCTGTGGGCGAGAAGGTTTATTTGAGAGTGTCGCCTATGAAAGGGGTTTCACGATTTGGTTTGAAGGGTAAGCTGAGGCCTCGCTACATTGGTCCATATGAGGTACTCGAGAGGGCCAGTACCTTGGCCTACCGATTAGCGTTACCCCCTGTCTTGGCTCAGGTTCACAGCGCATTTCATGTTTCTTAGCTGAGGAGATATGTTCTGGATCCGAGCCATGTTTTAGATGCGCCACCGTTGAGAATTCGACTGGACACGACCTATAAGGAGACTCCTATCAGGATCATAGATCGCAAAGACCAAGTATTGAGACACCGGGGTCATCTCTTATGTTAAAGTCCAGTGGACAAATCACACTGAGCGCGAGGCGACCTGGGAGCTCGAGAAGCATATGGAGAGAGATATCAACAGCTCTTCGAATAAGTTACGTCAAGTTTCAAGAACGAAACTTTTTGTAAGGTGGGTAGGATGATACAACCGTGATTTTTTTTAAAATAATAATAATAATAATAATAATAATAATAATAATAATAATAATAATAATAATAATAATAATAATAATAGTAATAATAATAATAATAATAATAATAATAATAATAATAATAATAATAATAATAATAATAATAATAATAATAATAATAAATAATAATAATAATAATAATAATAATACTAATAATAATAATAATAATAATAATAATATAAAGGTAAAAAGTAAATAAGTAATATATATGTATATATTTATGTGATGTGTGTGACGTGTAGATAAAGGTGAGGGTCAATGGATAACTTTTGGTTATAATTGAAATATAAAGGGGAAAATTTAAACTAATCAAATCTAATCAAATTTAATCAAATCCTATTCCCCAAATCCCTTCCCTACCAAGTTCTCTCCCCTACCTTATCATAAACGACACTTTCTCCTCTCCCCAACCAAAGAACGTTGGCTGCAACAACAACAAAAAAACGTTTCAGGCTAGGAGAGGAGAGGAGAGGAAAGAAAAGAAAAAAGAGAAGAAGAAGAAGAAGAAAGGGGCTAGCCATTCTTCCCCAAAATTCCACCTTTCTCTTTATTTTACACGAATTAACTGTTTTTCCAAGGTAGGTGCCTCTTCCCCCTCAAACGGGTATAAGCCATGCATGCTTTGATGGTATATTGATGTGATTCGTCGTTTTTATTTGTATAAGATATTAATTTTGCATATGTTTTATATGACAAAGCATGAGATGATTTGTTTATGTCTGCTACATGCGTGTATGCGTATGGATTTGGTGGTAGGATTGTGTTAGATTAAAAACACCCTCAAATTAATCAAAAAGATTAGAAATTTTCATAATTGGAGTTGTTCAAAATTACGTTTTGGCCTTAGAATAGGTCCATCTAGCCCGGAATAGGTTGGAATTGGGATGAAAGTCAAAAAACGGGTCTGACAGACGCGTTTAAGGGGGTGGCACGTGGGGCCCACGCTCGGCCCCTGACGGCGCGTCTGGACACGTGATGACGTGTCCACTTTCAAATGATGCATCTCGTTATAAAGAGTCCAATGCAACTGGTTTGAGGTCAATCGGAGTTAAAACGAAGATTTTATGGAGGTTAGAAGAAAATAGAATTTAATAAAAAAATAAAAAAAAGGAAAATGCTATTGGACCGGCCGGCTGCCGGACCGGACCGGATGGCCAGCGGACTGGACCGGGTAGCAGGCCGGCCCAAACCAAAATTAAAAAAAAAATCTGAAAATTTATTTCTGAAATGAATAAATAATAAATAATTAATTAAAATTAGTTTAAAATTACAAAACAAATATATTTAATTATCAGGAAATTCTAAAAAAATCCAGAAAATATAAAAGGTTAAAATTATATTATTTCCATTTATTTTCTGAATTTCGGTTAAATGTAAGTAATTAAAAATAATTAGTGATAAATAGAATTAAATAGGGGAAAAAAGGGAAAATTACTAGAAAATTCTAGAAAATTAATACAAGCTAAGGAAAAATAAGGGTAATGCTAAATAACAACTTTCCAATATTTGTAAAATTTACAAAACCAAATATTGAGTGCTGGAGTTTGTGAGGATGGGCGTACAGGCCCCAAGCGATTGTGTTTTTGCATTCATGGCATGTGCATTGCATTGATGGCGGGTCGTGACGTACGGGTCACGGGCGCTCAGGATGGTGTACGGTGGCGAGGCCAAGACACTCAGGATGGTGTGCGGTGGCGCGGCCACGCACACTCAGTATGGTGACTGTGGGGTGTACGACCTGCAGCCACTCAGTAGGACCTGGCACGGTATGGATATCGGCATTATGTGTGACATGACTTTGTTGCGTGTGACATGCATAGTGGGACATGCATCACGATGTTGCGCATTCTTTATCTAGAGTGAATTACTTTCTGCATTCTTTCATATGCTTATGTGATATCATGTTTTATGTGTTATGTGGTTATATCATTTCGGTATGTACCTTTTGTATTTGTTTGAGGCGGGCATCTACTGGGTGATTTCTATCACTCACCCCTACTTCCCAAGTGAGCCGGATGAGGACTGCGAGCACATCTTTGTTGAGGACGGGATGGAAATAGCTGAGTGGACTGGTTGATAGCTGCAGATAGAATACGAGGGGACGCTGCAGCTGATTTTTCGTAGTTATCTTTTGGGGATTTTCACAGACTTCTTTATTACTTTTATTATTAGAATTTTTATTCAGTAATGTTTTGACGATTATTGGAGTTAATTTAAATTATGATTTACGTGGCGCTACATTGCTGTTGCTGGGCCCCTTTTTCTGGGCAATCCTTGAGCATGTGTCCTGTCTTTCCACATCCAAAGCAGGTAGTTCCCTTATCCGGACAGTCTTTGAGGATGTGGCCCGTCTTGCCGCATCCGAAACACTTTCCTACCTGGTAATAGCATTCCCCAACATGACGTTTATTGCAGTGAGGACAATTTGGAATAGCAGACTACTGGCCTTGATTCTTTGACTGATTCTTTTGGGAACGGCGTTGAAATTGATTCTTCCCTTGGCGTCCTGGGCCCCTTGAGCTTTATTTTGCATCTTTGCGGGACCCTCCATTCCCTGAAGTTTCTCTTCCCCTTTTCTGTCCAATCTCGTCACGGCGAATGATGTCCCTTTCTATTTTGTAACAAGCGTCCAAAAGTGCACCAAAATTTGTCGGGTTTGCATTGACCAACCAGGTCCTGATCCTAGGGTTTAACCCCCTTTCAAACTTTAACATTTTTGTTGCTTCATCGTTCATAGTGGATGGTTGGAATCTTCCCAGGGCTATGAACCTGTTAGCATATTCTGCGACTGTCATTCCTTGTTCTTGTACGAGCGATTCAAACTCATGTCTCTTTTGCAGCTTAACGGAGGGTGGTATGTAAAATTTGTTGAATTCCTGGAGAAATCTCTCCCGTGGAATCGACCTTGGTAGAGATTGCATGTTGGCCTTCCACCATTGGTTGGCTTCTCCAAGTAGGAACGGCCTGACCGCCTGAGTCTTTACTTCCTCAGGTGCTCGAATCAGTTCAAAATAATTTTCTACTTTGTCTAGCCACTTCTCAGCGGCATCTGAGTCTGACTTTCTTTCGAAAGGCGGAACATTTGTGCTTTTCAACTTTTCAAAGTAGTATTGGGCATCCCTGACTGGCTCGTGAGGCTGAGGAACATTCTGCTGTAGCATTACTTGCCCGATTTGGGTTACGGTCTGGCAGAAATTCTTGAAGGCATTAATATCTGGCATCATTTGTGGTAAAGGCCCCTGAGGTGGAGGGAACGTTCTGAACCGGGGGCGGATTTTGGTCTTGTGGTGGCGATGGTGGAGGAACCTGAGCAGGTGGAGGAATAGGCTCCTGCACCTCCGGTCTTGCTCTGGCAGGTCTGCCTCGTGGTCTTACCATCTGCATTATGCAGTGTCGGGGTTTTTATTCAAGGTGGGAGTGTCATAATAAGTGACAGAATTTAATTCATAATCCAATAGAATTTCCGAGTGGCATGCAAGTAGATACGTTATGAATTAAATTCTATAAATTGTCATGACTAGGGTTTTATCATTAGGTTGAACCCTAATTTTCCAGTCTAAGTCATCCTAGCTAAGGTCAATTCTCATCTAGGATCATGACTTAGATCTAAGATCAAACTTAGTTGACTAAGATCATAACTTAATTCCATATTTTACTCGGATCTGGAGCCTCGGCTCTGATACCACCTGTAGTGCCCCGCACCCCGGCCCAGCCGATACGGTGCGCCTGCCGTACTTCACTACGGAGAGTACCAGGCGTCAGTCCATAACATAACAAAGTCCAAAATAAAATAGGTGGACTTTCATGCTTACACGTCAACAAGTAAGCAAAACTGCGGCAGAATAAAAACTTTTAAAATAAAAACGTCTACGCAGCCATCATTAGTCTTACAACATGATCATAAAGTACGGAAATCCCAAAATAAATGTTTCCATCATCAATTTATAAGAAGAGATCATCAATAATAATCCTCTCGTCAAATCTCTTAAGTCGTCCACCTCTCGCGCTTCTACGGGTAAGGAACCCTAGGTTCATCTTCGATCCATTCCACTCTATTTCCTGCGGGTTCTGGGAGGAAAAATAAAGGGTGAGTGACTACGTCACCAGCAAGTAAACTATAAATAATCATGAATTAAATGTAAAGTACATACAAGAACCGAACCCCAAAATTCGGTTTAGAACATACCTGTCCCTCCATCCAAAACCGTAAATAACCAGCTCATAACTTATCAAAGATCATAACTTATCAAAATTCATAACAGATAACAGTTCATAACTTATTAAAAGATCATTACTCAATAAAGATCATAACTTAGGAGCTACCAAGTCATAACAACTTAGTCTAAGTATCACGTACCAATATTCGATGACTCGTTAAATGCAACATGCATGAATATGTACGTGGGATGCATCATGATAAAAATGAAGATAAGTTCTTTTGTTCTTTCATTCGAAACATCATCGTCAAGAAAACAAGAGAGTGTTCAGATCTATTCTCCCGGATCTGAGGCGGTCACTTATTTCTCTTCGAATCTATTATTCCCATATTCGGAGCGGTCACGTCATCAATCATAATTACCAGGTCTATTCTCTCCGGGCCTGTACGGTCAATCTCATCATAATCAGGTTTATTCTTTCCGGCTTGAACGGTCAATATCATCAGATCGATTAACTCCGGATCTGAAGCGGGTTCTACTGGCCAGAAAACACGCGGTACCGGTGGAAGCGTTCTTTTAAAAACAGAATCTTTTCTTTAAAACCGCTTTTTCATCATTCTTTATCATAAAACCAGTTACATAAATCATGTAAGTGATGATGATGCAATGTATGACATGTACTATGAAATCCATGACATGATGCGCTACATACATACAAGTACAAACTCATTCTTTAGGCTGGGAAAAGTTTCCAAAATTATCGTCCCAAATCGCGCGGCCTCAAAACCTCACATTTTTGGCCAATTATCATGATTTTTCGTCACATATATGCATAAGGGTGTCTTATCTATTCCCCATATAAATTTCGTAATGTTACGAGACGTGTAAGACCCTTAATTCATATTAATTACGAAACAGGGTACTGCTGAATTTCAGCAGTGCTGTGTCCTTTCTTTTACTTTCTTTTAAGCCCATTAAGTTTCATCTAATTTGGGCCATCCCTGGGAAATGCTGTAGACATACCAATAATTAATGGTCACATGCCCAAACTATACAAATAAGTCTATGCCCACCAAAACAAAGCCTCACAACAGGTTCTTCAACTCTGCCAAAAATTCCAGATTGTAACACCAACTTAACTTTGGTGATTACCCCTTAAAATAATAATTCTAAGCTAAGTGGTTTACATGAAAACACTCACATATGTCTTGAGTAAATATCACAAAAGTTTCACGGCATTATAATAACTTTAAAGGGGTCATTTATTCTTTTTCTCAAAACGGGTACATGCTGAATTCTGGAATGACCAATTTTACTACGAATTTTATTGTGACCAAACCGTAAGTCCTTTTTCAAACATTTCAACTCACAAACTTAGCAAACACATAGGGCTAGCACCCTACCAAAAATCAGCCCAATTGCATATTTCTAATGTCTATTTTCGGGTCAATCATTAAGTCACATAAAATCTGTTCAGTCCAGTAATTTCAGCTTGATCAGTTTTACTAAAAATTCCGTTAAAAATAAACCGTAACTCCCTTTAACAAAATTCCAACTCTCATATTTACTTCACACATAGGGCTAGTGTTACGCTGAAAATTAGCTTAATTAAAAACTTCTAAAGTCCCTTTTCAGGTCCTACAAAACATCACGATATTCTGCCATGTTCCAGTAAATCCCAATTTTGTCACTTTTCCTTACTAAAATGTCCCAACTTGAGTTGTTTGGCTTAAATACATTATTAAACATCAAGTACACCTTTAGCATATGGTTTTGCAGATTCTAACACATTCCAAAAGTCATCTATACATTACTTCAAAACAGTTTAAATGATACACATATCGTTCCTTTGACCTTGCACTTTATGTTCATACTAGAATCCATTCTTGTCATAATTGGTGTATACCTACCCTACCCCCAAAACAGCCCGTTTATACTCATGCAAGGGCAAAAATCATATCGTCACAATGAACATATTAAGCTTAAATCATAAAGCACACATCATGTTCACACCTTTACCCCAAAAGTTACAATTCATCACAAGACTACATTTATTCCCCCACTTTCATCCAACCGTCCCACATACATGTCAAAGAAGAGATCTTTGTCACATTCACCTTAGGGTTACATCATATTCATACATAAAAAGAGCAAAGAATCCATCTTTAAATAAAATCTCATACATGCAAGCCATCTTACTCATGAATCCGAAAACTTCATGCTTCAAGCTTAGTGTTTTATATCTAAGATTGAAACTTAGGAACACCTAGACATTCAAGCATATACATTCACATACAAGCCATGATTATTTATAGTGTACTTGCCTTTCTCACACTTACACCTTTCCTTAGCTTGAAATGTGTATGAAATGGGTGAAGCCTTCCTCCTCTTCACATATGAACCCCACGGTTTTGTGGGGAAAAAGAGAACAATGGTTAGTCAATGTTCTTAAGTGAAAGATGTAACTAAATAGAGGTTAAATGGACTCACCAAAATGGAGCTTGAGTGGTGTTCAAACCTCTTAGAACTAGCACCTCTTAAAAGCTTTGAAAGCTTGGACCTAGTGACCATGGAGGTCACGGTTTATGAGCAAGAAAAGGGGCAACATGAGCTTCAATCTATGTAAAATGTAGAAATTCCCTTGAAGAGTTGAGGATTTACTTGCCTAGACCAAGTTTGCACTTGGGTGAATCTTGAATCCCCTTTTGTTCTCTTTGGCTGTCTGCTTTGGGAGGGAGAAGAGAGAAAACTTTCTTGCCCTTTGTGGGTTCTTTGAGGGTTGGAAATAAGAGAGTATTCTAGGGTTCTCTTGGAATGAATTTTTCCTTATTAGGATAAGGTGTTAGCGGTTGGGGGTAAGAGGGGGATAAGGGATTACCATGGTATGGTTAAGGTAATTAACCTTGGTTACTTTAGTTAATCAAGGTTACTTTATGACTAACTTGAGTTACTTTAATACAACTAGGGTTACTTTAAGGTTTAACTTGAGTTAGTTTAACTTTGTGGTTAAGGTAAAGTAATCATGGTAAAATTTTGAAATCTTCCTTGGTTAATCATATAGATAATCCGGCGGTTTGGGGCATTAATTGGCCCTTAACACACTTAATTCTCTTTCCAAGTGGGTTTAATAAAAAATCACGTAGGTAATTGTCTTTTTACTAATTATTTCCCCTTTTTCTTCAAGAATAAAAATTAGGGAATTGTTGAGTCTCTTGGACTCATAGGGCCGAAATTGGGTGGATGTTGGAAACAAATTTGCCCATTACCTAAAAATGTTTAGTTGCTATCTGGGCTCACTTAAAGATGGTCCTTAAGATTACTCTTCTTGAAATCTTAAGAAATCCTCTAAGGCCTTCTTTATCCTTGTGGCCGAAATCCCTCAAGCTCTTGGGAGTGAATTGTGCCACTTCACATAGTCCAACATTCATGCTTGAATTATTATACAATATTTTTCTTTAACAAAAATCTAATTAATGAAGAACCATAAAACTAAATAAATTGTATTTAGAGATGCAATGTTTCATAAATCCTCATAGGCAAGTCTTAAGTACAATATAATTCTTCATTGGATACAATAGTGACACATTGGAAGTCTTATCTCCAAGGCTCAAATCACACTATAAATAGAGGCAATGGTGAAGAAGATGAAACACACTTGAAGCTTACAAACATTTGTTGAATTGTCTAGCCATCGTCTTCTTCTTGTTGTTGTCCTTGTTCCATTATTTGTAGCTAAGGTGTTCTTGTTGTTTTTGTTGAGCTACAAGCCTCTTGAGCTTCATTTGTGAGATTGATTAGCCATTCTTATAAGGCTATATCAATAGGTTGTAGAGGAGTTGCAACTAAGTGTTGCTTAGAAGGTGATTATCCAAGTCTTGAGTAGGGTTGTGTATAACCCAAGGATCAAGCTTGGTTCTTGTTGTAAGGTGATTCATTTGATAGTGAAATCCAAGGAAAGGTGTTCCTTGGGACTGGAGTAGGTCACATTGACCGAATCAGGATAAATCCTCGGTATTCTTATCTTGTTTCTTCATTTCTGTTTTCTGTCTGTTTTTACTCCAGTTTTTACACAACTTCTCATAATTTGAAAAAATAGCTAAACACTTTCAAAATTCGTCATTTTTGGTGAAGTTATACTTCAGACTGTTAGCTTTCCTTTGCAACAAGAATCACTTGATTTGAGCAAGGGAAAGTTAGTATTTCAGCCTTTGCAAGATAACTGCTCCAATCTGGCTGCAATCTGACCGTTTTGAGAAAACTTAAATTATATATTTATCAAGAATTGTTTAAGGTCATGTCCTTTTGGAAACATTATCTACACATACTAAGGAATGTTTTGATATAAAGATCAACCTTTTTGGTTGAATATTCAAAGAGAAACACGTTTTGCAAAATCAGCAACATTCTGTCCAATTATGTCCAGATTGACCATCTGAATCTTTTTATTTGTTTGAAGGGTCAAACGATCTTATTTTTATCTAATTTTTGGACAACGTCTTGTTAACACATTGAAGTTCAATTCTGAAAAGTTCCATAATTTTTGGAGTTGTGTAGAATTATTTATGAATTTTTCAAATACAGGTTCTGAATCTGAGGTGGTCTGAGATTCTGTTTTCAAAGGGCATTTTTACAAAGGGGTTGTAGTGTAATTTCTGCTAACCACTATTCACCCCCCCCTCTAGTGGTGTTTATTGTAGGTGCACGGTCCAACAATTTCATCTCACAAGTTGAGCCTAAAAATATAAAAGAGACTATAAATGATGAAGATTTGGTATTGGTCATGTAAGAAGAGCTAAATCAATTTGAAAGAAGTGATGTTTTGGAATTGGTTGCTAAACCTAGTGATCACCCTATAATTGGCACTAAATGGGTATTTAGAAACAAAATGGATGATAAAAAAAATATCACTAGAAACAAAGTTAGGTTAGTAGCTCAAGGATATAGACAAGAAGAAGGTATAGACTATGATGAGACCTTTGCCCCCGTAGCTAGGTTAGAAGCTATTAGGATGCTATTTGTAGAAATAAGAGGGTTTGAGTGATTTCAAAATAAGAAATTTGAATGCATACATATATATATAAACGTTGAATGCATATATATATATATATATATATATATATATATATATATATATATACGTGCATAAGTACATGTATGCATGATAACTTGCCATTACTTGCCTTATTTAGCTTATATATTATGTTGCCGTACTAACGAGTCATGAAGCATTAAAGCTTACATCATATGGCGAACATTTGTTGTGTTTATACTATTTTCAGGTGCCACCATTAATGAACTAAATTAGTTCATTAAGTGAAGTACTTAGTTTAATAAACTAAGTAGTTCATTAAAGGAAGATTAATTTGGAAAAGGCACAAAGGCAACAAGGCTAAGGAAGGAAAGTTTTCTCCTCCTCTCCTCATTAATATATACACACGCCTATACATATATTAATATATATATTTTCAGATTTTTTTGAAAAAGGCACATACACATGTATTCCAACGTACTACCGACACGTTATATATTTTACGTACGTACGTTAACATCACACCATTATACTTAACTCATATTTATGAGTACATTCAGGTCTTATATCATATGATATAAGATATGGTGATGACAAATTAAATACGACACGATAAAAGGTTCTAAACCGAAATTTGTCGTATCGGGCGAATACCGAAACTTCGCCAACGTGTCACGTACTTGCCATAAATAAATGGCCAGCCCATATACATCAAAATATGATGTAAATTTCGTGCTACACATGACATATTCAGCCAAAAATACTTTTCATGTTGGCACACACAAATTACTCCACATTAAGGCCAAAATGTGAAGATTCCAAGTTTAATTTTGTCACATGTTAATGGTACCACTTTAAACCAGCCAAGTGCTGAGATTTAAAGTATATATTATATATATTATGTATAACATAATATATATAACATGTGCAAAAGTTGGAATTTAAATTAGAGAAAGATCGGGTAATCGATAAATATCGAAAATTCGGTTTTCTACGCACATAACATGGAACGTTTTTCTTGAACATCATGTGACACGTATCTAGACACTTTTTACATATGATATACATCTTAAAGTTTTCTAGAAAATTAAATTAAGGGCTGATTGGAATATTACATGTGTGTATTATTAAATGTGCACTATTTTACAAAGTTAACAAAAATAAATTTCAGCACATGTATATACATCTTCCAACGTACATACAGCTGAGATGGAGCACATGTGGAGCCTTGTTGGCATATTGATTGGTCAAGGATCAATCATACAATGTTGATGAATAAAAGAGAGAAGCTACAAAAGGTAAGTATTCAACATATATCTCTCTTATGTCACATGCTTAAAATTTCAGCATACTAACATTATCATGGCCGATTTTTTCATGTT
Source organism: Eustoma russellianum (assembly GCA_036186865.1). Classification (NCBI taxonomy): domain Eukaryota; kingdom Viridiplantae; phylum Streptophyta; class Magnoliopsida; order Gentianales; family Gentianaceae; genus Eustoma; species Eustoma russellianum. The sequence continues at coordinate 9,425,792 of AP025052.1, forward strand.
TAAGGTGACATATTTTGTCATCTTTTACTAAAGGATTAATTGAAGATGTTATGGAAATGATTTGAATATTATGTAAGGTAAGAAAGTGTGATATTCTACATATCACACATGCTGAAATTTTTCAGCATGTGTGAAGCTATGGTGGCCGAATGTGATGGCTATAGTATGTCCAAATTCATTTCTCAATTGATAGCAAGACTTATCATGTATTGTTGATTCATTTTTACGGTGAAAAATCAAAGAATAATGGGTATTATCTTGGATAAAAATGGATGATGTAAATGCTGAAAATTCAGTATGGAAATTATGCTTTATGACCGAAATTTTGAATGGAAAAGGAAGAGATTTCTTGTCTTGCAATTTATGATGGAATTTGTGATTTATGGTATGAATTTATGGTTGATTTTTGGCACATTTTAAGTGATTATTTCAGATTATTTCCATGTCATCTTGATGACAACATTGAGCCAATAAAGAGGTGCCAAGTAAGCGAAGACTAAATTATGATCCAATAGAATGATGCCAAGTAAGCAAGGCATTGTCACCATGATGTCTTACACTCTCTCAAGCACTTAAAAGGAAATTTTCAAGAGGGGGAGAAAGGCATAGGGGACGGCTGCAAAGTCTATAAGGAAGGAAGAGGAGAGCAAACAAAAACAAGAACAAGAATTGCATTCTAAAGTGATTAAATTGCCAAGCTCTTCTTCTCCTACATTTTCTTTCTTTCTCTTTCTTGTAAAAAGCCTATTGGTCTTTATATCTTTCAATCTTGAATAGACTTCATATAAACCACCATTCATTCATCTTTGTAAAAGATTGATCAAGGTGTGATCAATCTTCATTCTAGCAAGGTGGTGGTGTTCGTGCAAATTGTACTAGCAATACAAGGTTTGTAAAGGATTGGAGTTAAGGTGTAACTCTATCAACCCTGTGGTAAGGTGTGTTGTGTGTGTGAATAGTGTGAACCAAGGAAGGTGTTCCTTGAAGACTGGAGTAGGTTGTTTATAACCGAACCAGTATAAAAATCTCGGTGCAATTTACTTTCAGCATTTACTTTTCAGTTTCTGCACTGTTTATCCGTTTTGTTCATGTTCGTAAAAATAGTAAACGATTTCCAAAAATTATAAAAATTTTCAGAAACATACTAGCACGTTCTAGGGTTAATTTGGAACAAGTTTCAACCCTTTTGGACAAGTATAAGTCAATCAAACATCAAAAGTTCTGAGACTAGTGCAGTCTGATTTTCAGACTTGCAAAGGTTGAGACTTTGGTTGTATTTGACCTACTTCCCAAAATAATTTTCCAAAACTGTTTCAAACCATTTAAATATAGTGTGTGAGGAGTTATTGGTCAAATTTTCAGATCATTTGGACGTTCACACAAATAGGAATTAATTTTTTAAAACCATCTACCGTTTCTGGCAGATTTGAACAATCTGAGTACCAACGGTTTTTGAAGGGGTTAAAGGTTGAATTGTAATTTGAAATTTTTAGGCGACCCTCATAACATCTGAGGCTAAGTTCTCTCAAAATTTCATAATTTTTGGAGACCTCTAACCTAGTTTTAAAAACGTTTTAAAACTGGTCCTGAAAACAGAATCTGTTTTCAGAACTTGAATTGGTTAGGTTTAAAGAAATTTTAAAACCATATTTTCCGCACCATCTATTCAACCCCCCCCCCCTTCTAGTGGTGCCTTGCAGATCCTACAAGTGGTATCAGAGCGCAGGAATACTCACTTCAAGGAATCCAACGATTCAGTGAGATGGCATCCACAAATCTCAAAACCGAGCAAGAAGGTATGTCGAGCCAAAGGCCTCCACTTTTTGACGGTGAGTCGTTTATTCAGTGGAAACTTAGGATGAAGCTTTTTCTTATGGCTATAGATATAGACCTTTGGTCAATCATTGAAGATGGTCCTTATGTCCCATCTAATGTATCCACTGTAGACGGAGTTACTTTAGAAATTATTAAAACTAGACAAGAATATACGAGTGGTGATAAAAAGAAACTTAGTATGAATGCTAGGGCTATGCAATTGCTTTTAAACGGATTAAGTAAAAGTGAGTCTAGTTATGTGTCAAACTGTTCGAGTGCACAAGAAATGTGGAGGATACTAGAAATGAAACACGAAGGCACGAGTCAAGTAAAAGAGTCAAAAATTAATATGCTTATGTCCACTCTCGAGTCCTTTAAATTGTTGCCTAATGAGTCTATTGTAGATATGGATCTTCGTTTAACTAACATCTATAACTCTCTTGAGTCTCTTGGTAAGGCTTTTACTACGCAGGAAAAGGTACAGAAAGTCCTACGAAGCCTTCCTTCGGAATGGGACCCTAAAGTGACTGCTATAGAAGAAAGCAAGCAAACCAAATCAATAAAGATGGAAGAACTAATTGGGTCACTCAAAGTTTATGAAAACAAACTTACTATTCGGAAATCGGAATCATCTAAACAAGGTAAAACAATTGCTTTTAAATCAAATGAATACGTCTCCCCTCCCTCCGATCACGTAGATGATAGTGATTCCGAATCGGATAATGATAATTTAATCCTATTGGCTAAAGGACTAAGAAGATTCATGAGAAAGTCATTTAGAAATAAAAACAAGGGTACTACATCTAAGAGAAATAAAAACAAGTCAAATGATAAGGACATTAAATGTTATGAATGCGGCAAACTCGGACACTTATCATATGACTGCCCAAACAAAGAAAAGCAAACTAATAAGTACCCTGACAAGGAGCGGAACAAAAATAGACTCGTCTCAGATCCTAAACAAAGGAAACGTGCACTAAAGGCCTCCACATGGAGTGACTCATCAGATTCTGAAACTGAGACCGAAGAGGAGACCGCTCAAGTTTGCTTTGCTTCAAAGGCATCTAATGAGGTATCATCTGATTCTGACTCTGACTCTGAACCTTCTTATGATGATCTTTTTAGTCAGTATCTTGAATTGCATAAATTTACTAAGACTCTCGCTAAAGAAAAGAAACGTTTAATTGAAGACAAGAAACTGTTAGAATCTTCTAACGAGAATCTTGTCGCTCAATTAAGCGATTCAAAGAAAGAGTCTTCATGTGTCATTACTGCATTGAAAACCGAGATCTCATCATTAACTTCTCAAAATAATGAAATGAAATCCGAGATTTCAAATTTGAAATCAAGGAATACCGATTTAGAGAAAATGATGAAACAATTTGATACAGGGTCAAACATGCTGCATCGCATCATATTATCGCAAAAGCATGACAGTGACAAAACTGGATTGGGATACGTTGATACTAACGAAGTATCAACCAAACCAACCAAGTTTGTTGTGTCTAAGAAAGTAGACACCCCTAAGCCTCAAGTGGCGTCTAAGATGACGCAAAAAGCGCCCCCTTCCACACGCCCCACTCCCTCATATCATGTGAAATATAACGTTGTACCATATAGATATGAGAAGAAAAGAACAATGCATACATGAAATACATATCATCCACACACTACGCACACACACACACGGACATATCAAAAGCGTCCTTCATTCAATGAGTATAAAGGAGTCCTTGGGCAAAGACCCAAAGTACATGCACCACATGTATATTATATCGCACCTTCATGTACATTCTTGCCATTTGATATACCGAGAAGGATCACCCAAGTATGGGTACCGAAAGGTACCTTTACCAAAAGGTGATTAACTAACTCGAAAGGACCCAAAATTAAAAGGGTACCTAAATCACCTTGTCACATTGCAGGGAGACCACACATCGAAAGACACATCAATAAAGTGGTTCCTTGACAGTGGTTGCTTGAGGCACATGACGGGTGACCCGAGCCTGTTCTCCAAATTAAAGAAGGTCACAAAAGGCGGATCCGTGACCTTTGGAGACAACAATGAGGGCAAGATCATTGGAAAAGGTACGATTGGCAATCCGAACACACTCCAAATCTCCAACGTATTTTTGGTAAGCAACTTATCTTACAATCTTCTTAGTATTTCTCAATTTGTTGACAATGGTTTCAATGTGTGCTTTACTCATCCTTATTGCAACATAATAGATAAAAATGGAGAAACCGTTTTAAAAGGAAAACGAGAAGGCAATATTTTTACGCTATCTATGGATGATGTAGTAGACGCTAAAGTTAAGTGTTTTATGTCAAATGAACCCAATGTGAATTTATGGCATAGACGTTTAGGACACATAGGTATTTCCACACTAGAAAAATTGCAACGAAAGAACCTAGTACGGGGATTGCCTACGCTTGATTTAGACAACTTTCAGTTGTGTGAATCTTGCATAAAAGGCAAACAAACACGTGAGTCACATATGCCGAAAAATGAAATAAGCACGACTAGAATACTAGAACTATTGCATATCGATTTGTTTGGTCCTAGTCGTACTACAAGCCTTGGTGGGCGTCACTATGCATGCGTAATTGTTGATGACTTTTCTCGTTATACTTGGATTGTATTTCTTGCACATAAGGATGATAGCGCCGTAGAGATTGCTAAATTAATTAAACAACTTGAAAATCAATATGGTGTAAATGTGAAAAGAATAAGAAGCGATAGAGGCGGTGAGTTTAAAAATAAAGAGATGATTTCGTTTTGTGAAGAAAAGGGAATTAAACATGAGTTTTCGCCACCTAGAACTCCACAATTAAATGGAGTAGTAGAAAGAAAGAATCGCACATTACAAGAAATCGCTAGAACTATGCTTTGCGAAAATAAACTGCCTAGATTTCTGTGGGCGGAAGCCGTAAATTGTGCATGCTATATTGTAAATCGTCTATCTATAAGAAAGAAAATAAACAAGACGCCTTAAGAAATTTTGAATGATCGCATGCCTAAGATTGATTATTTTCATGTGTTTGGATGCAAATGTTTTGTCTTGAATACAAAAGATAATTTAGATAAATTTGAATCCAAATCAATTGAGTGCATTTTTGTTGGATATTCTATAAATTCAAAGGCATATAGATGTTATGATCCTCTCACTAGACAAATTATAGAATCTATTCATGTTAAATTCAATGAATTTGGTGAGACTGATAAAGATAAGGAATATGACGATGATTTTGTATTGAAACCCGTTTTGAATGAAGATGATGATTCTTTTGATATGCATGATATGAATGACACACTAGAAGTACATGATCACATAGAAATGCATGATAACTTAGAAAATAATCAACCAAGATGGCATAAAGATCACCCACATGATCTCATCATAGGCGACCTCACTCACGGTGTGCGACCACGTAGAAGAATCACTTCGGATGAAATAAATAAATTTCATGCTATGATCTCTGAAATTGAGCCCAAAAATGTGCATGATGCTTTGAGTGATTCATCTTGGATTGATGCTATGCATGACGAACTTAATCAATTCGTTAGAAATGATGTATGGGATTTAGTGCCACAACCACCAGATAAGACTATTATAGGCACAAAGTGGGTATTTAGGAATAAAATGAATGAAGAAGGAAAGGTTGTTAGAAATAAAGCGAGACTCGTAGCTCAAGGATATAATCAAGAAGAAGGAATAGACTACGATGAAACATTTGCACCCGTAGCACGTTTAGAAGCTATACGACTCTTACTTGCTATTGCTTGCATGAAAGATTTTAAATTGTATCAAATGGACGTCAAAAGTGCTTTTCTAAACGGATTCATACAAGAAGAAGTATACGTGAAGCAACCACCCGGTTTTGAAGATTTAAAACATCCAGATCACGTGTACAAACTAAAGAAGGCACTATATGGCCTAAAGCAAGCGCCAAGAGCATGGTATGATCGTTTTGCTACTTTCCTTTTAGAAAATAATTTTAAACGTGGTACTATAGATAGTACACTATTTTTGAAACAAGAAAAATCAGATTTACTTATTATTCAAATCTACGTAGATGACATTATTTTCGGTTCTACCTCACATAGACTCGTTAAAGATTTTGAAAATTGTATGAAAGCTGAATTTGAAATGTCTATGGTTGGTGAACTTAATTATTTTCTTGGCTTGCAGATTAAGCAAACGAGTAAAGGAATTCATATAAGTCAAGCTAAGTATGTAAATGACATGATCAAGAAGTTCAATTTTGAAAATTTGAAACCATCCCCCCACGCCTATGAGTGTTACTACTAAATTAGACAAAGACGAACATGGTAAAGACGTTGATAATGGATTATATCGATCTATGATAGGTTCTTTACTATATTTAACTGCTAGTAGGTTGACATCATGTTTAGCGTATGCATATGTGCTCGTTTTCAAAGTCAACCTAAGGTGTCACACTTAAATGCGGTAAAAAGAATATTCCGTTATATTAAGCACACGCCCACCTTAGGTATTTGGTATGATAAGGATTCTACATTTGACTTACATGCTTACACTGATGTAGATTATGGTGGCTGCAAGATAGATAGAAAAAGCACGAGCGGAACTTGCCAATTTATAGGAAATTCCCTTATTTCATGGTTTTCCAAAAAGCAAGCAAGTGTTGCTTTGTCCACTACTGAGGCTGAGTATATGGCTCTTAGCCTTTGTTGCACACAGTTGTTGTGGATAAAACAACAACTTTCGGACTTTGGAATTACCGTAAATAAAATTCCTATATATTGTGATAGTATGAGTGCAATAAATTTGTCTAAGAACCCCGTGTTACACTCTAAGGCTAAGCATATAGAAGTTTGCTATCACTTTCTTCGTGATCACGTTAACAATGGTAATATTGTCATAGATCACGTACGCACAGAATCACAAGTAGCGGATATATTTACAAAGGCCTTAAATCAAGCCACATATGAATCTCTTCGTTCTAAATTAGGCATGATTCCCGTTGATGTGATTTAATGTGATATTATTTGATTTACTTTCCTTTTTGACAGGAATCTTTTGATTAACTTTCCAAAATAAAGGGGGAGAGAGAAGCATGATTTAAGGGGGAGAGAGATTTAAGGGGGAGAGAGACTGATTGATCACTGATTGATCTTAATTGCATGGATCAAGGGGGAGCCGGATTTGAAATTCGAAATTCAAATTTCAAATCTGTGCATAGTTCAAGGGGGAGAGATAGCACTTAAATCATGTACACAAGTTATTTTGAAAATCATCAAAAGGGGGAGATTGTAGAAATAAGAGGGTTTGAGTGATTTCAAAATAAGAAATTTGAATGCATATATATATATAAACGTTGAATGCATATATATATATATATATATATATATATATATATATAAACGTGCATAAGTACATGTATGCATGATAACTTGCCATTACTTGCCTTATTTAGCTTATATATTATGTTGCCGTACTAACGAGCCATGAAGCATTAAAGCTTACATCATATGGCGAACATTTGTTGTGTTTATACTATTTTCAGGTGCCACCATTAATGAACTAAATTAGTTCATTAAGTGAAGTACTTAGTTTAATAAACTAAGTAGTTCATTAAAGGAAGATTAATTTGGAAAAGGCACAAAGGCAACAAGGCTAAGGAAGGAAATTTTTCTCCTCCTCTCCTCATTAATATATACACACGCTGATACATATATTAATATATATATTTTCAGATTTTTTGAAAAAGGCACATACACATGTATTCCAACGTACTACCTACACGTTATATATTTTACGTACGTACGTTAACGTCACACCATTATACTTAACTCATATTTATGAGTACATTCAGGTCTTATATCATATGATATAAGATATGGTGATGACAAATTAAATACGACACGATAAAAGGTTCTAAACCGAAATTTGTCGTATCGGGCGAATACCGAAACTTCGCCAACGTGTCACGTACTTGCCATAAATAAATGGCCAGCCCCTATACTTCAAAAATTGATGAAAATTTCGTGCTACAAATGACATATTCAGCCAAAAATACTTTTCATGTTGGCACACACAAATTACTCCACATTAAGGCCAAAATGTGAAGATTCCAAGTTTAATTTTGTCACATGTTAATGGTACCACTTTAAACCAGCCAAGTGCTGAGATTTAAAGTATATATTATATATATTATGTATAACATAATATATATAACATGTGCAAAAGTTGGAATTTAAATTAGAGAAAAATCGGGTAATCGATAAATATCGAAAATTCGGTTTTCTACGCACATAACATGGAACGTTTTTCTTGAACATCATGTGACACGTATCTAGACACTTTTTACATATGATATACATCTTAAAGTGTTCTAGAAAATTAAATTAAGGGCTGATTGGAATATTACATGTGTGTATTATTAAATGTGCACTATTTTACAAAGTTAACAAAAATAAATTTCAGCACATGTATATACATCTTCCAACGTACATACAGCTGAGATGGAGCATATGTGGAGCCTTGTTGGCATATTGATTGGTCAAGGATCAATCATACAATGTTGATGAATAAAAGAGAGAAGCTACAAAAGGTAAGTATTCAACATATATCTCTCTTATGTCACATGCTTAAAATTTCAGCATACTAACATTATCATGGCCGATTTTTTCATGTTTAAGGTGACATATTTTGTCATCTTTTACTAAAGGATTAATTGAAGATGTTATGGAAATGATTTGAATATTATGTAAGGTAAGAAAGTGTGATATTCTACATATCACACATGCTGAAATTTTTCAGCATGTGTGAAGCTATGGTGGCCGAATGTGATGGCTATAGTATGTCCAAATTCATTTCTCAATTGATAGCAAGACTTACCATGTATTGTTGATTCATTTTTATGGTGAAAAATCAAAGAATAATGGGTATTATCTTGGATAAAAATGGATGATGTAAATGCTGAAAATTCAGCATGGAAATTATGCTTTATGACCGAAATTTTGAATGGAAAAGGAAGAGATTTCTTGTCTTGCAATTTATGATGGAATTTGTGATTTATGGTATGAATTTATGGTTGATTTTTTGGCACATTTTAAGTGATTATTTCAGATTATTTCCATGTCATCTTGATGACAACATTGAGCCAATAAAGAGGTGTCAAGTAAGCGAAGACTAAATGATGATCCAATAGAATGATGCCAAGTAAGCAAGGCATTGTCACCATGATGTCTTACACTCTCTCAAGCACTTAAAAGGAAATTTTCAAGAGGGGGACAAAGGCATAGGGGATGGCTGCAAAGTCTATAAGGAAGGAAGAGGAGAGCAAACAAAAACAAGAACAAGAATTGCATTCTAAAGTGATTAAATTGACAAGCTCTTCTTCTCCTACATTTTCTTTCTTTCTCTTTCTTGTAAAAAGCCTATTGTTCTTTATATCTTTCAATCTTGAATAGGCTTCATATAAACCACCATTCATTCATCTTTGTAAAAGATTGATCAAGGTGTGATCAATCTTCATTCTAGCAAGGTGGTGGTGTTCGTGCAAATTGTACTAGCAATACAAGGTTTGTAAAGGGTTGGAGTTAAGGTGTAAATCTATCAACCCTGTGGTAAGGTGTGTTGTGTGTGTGAATAGTGTGAACCAAGGAAGGTGTTCCTTGAAGACTGGAGTAGGTTGTTTATAACCGAACCAGTATAAAAATCTCGGTGCAATTTACTTTCAGCATTTACTTTTCAGTTTCTGCACTGTTTATCCGTTTTGTTCACGTTCGTAAAAATAGTAAACGATTTCCAAAAATTATAAAAATTTCCAGAAACATACTAGCACGTTCTAGGGTTAATTTGGCACAAGTTTCAACCCTTTTGGACAAGTATAAGTCAATCAAACATCAAAAGTTCTGAGACTAGTGCAGTCTGATTTTCAGACTTGCAAAGGTTGAGACTTTGGTTGTATTTGACCTACTTCCCAAAAGAATTTTCCAAAACTGTTTCAAACCATTTACATATAGTGTGTGAGGAGTTATTGGTCAAATTTTCAGATCATTTGGACGTTCACACAAATAGGAATTAATTTTTCAAAACCATGTACCGTTTCTGGCAGATTTGAACAATCTGAGTACCAACGGTTTTTGAAGGGGTTAAAGGTTGAATTTTAATTTGAAATTTTTAGGGGACCCTCATAACATCTGAGGCTAAGTTATCTCAAAATTTCATAATTTTTGGAGACCTCTAACCTAGTTTTAAAAACGTTTTAAAACTGGTCCTGAAAACAGAATCTGTTTTCAGAACTTGAATTGGTTAGGTTTAAAGAAATTTTAAAAACCATATTTTCCGCACCATCTATTCAACCCCCCCCTTCTAGTGGTGCCTTGCAGATCCTACACTATTAGCATATGCATGCTATAAGGATTTCAAATTATATCAAATAAATGTGAAATCCGCATTCTTCAATGGAATAATTCAAGAAGAAGTGTATGTAGCTCAACCACTGAGGTTTGAAAATCATGATTATCCAAATCATGTATATAAATTCAAAAAGGCCCTTTATGGACTTAAACAAGCTCCTAGGGCATGGTTTGAAAGATTAAGTAACTTCCTTCTTGAAAATGAGTTTTCAAGAGGAAAAGTTGACAGTACTCTTTTTATTAAAGAACAAGGAAACCATCAATTGCTTGTTCAAATTTATGTGGATGATATTATATTTGGTGCTACTAATGATTCTCTTTGTGAGCATTTTGCTAAATTGATGGTAGGAGAAATTGAGATGAGCATGATGGGTGAACTCAACTACTTCCTTGGTCTTCAAATCAAGCAAACTCAAGATGGAGTATACACATCATAAACAAAGTACACGAAGGGTTTACTCAAGAAATACAAGTTTGAGGATGGAAGAAGTGTGAGCACACCAGATGAAAAAGGAAAGCCGGTTGAGGTAACCAAATATAGGGGTATGATTGGTAGTTTACTTTATTTGATCGCTAGTAGACCGGATATTTTGCATGTTGTGTGTTTATGTGCTAGATTTCAAAGTATGCCTAAGGAATCGCATCTAGTTGCTATTAAATGTATCTTTAGGTATTTGAAAGAAACCTTGAACTTTGGGTTGTTTTATCCCAAAAATGGATGCTTTGATTTAAGAGGGTATAGTGACTCCGACTATGCCGGAAACCTAGTTGATAGAAAAAGCACCTCCGGTACATGCCAATTCCTTGGAGATTACTTAGTCTCTTGGTTCTCCAAGAAACAAAATAGTGTGTCACTTTCAACGGCGTAATCCAAATATGTATCGGCCGCTTCGTATTGTGCACAACTACTTTGGATGATCAACACCTTAAATGATTACAATGTTAGGTTTGATGAAGTCCCCATCTTATGTGACAACACATTAGCCATAAGTATAGCACAAAACCTGGTTCACCATAGTAGGACCAAACATATTGAAGTGGGGCATCACTTTATAAGGGATTGCATTCAAAAAGGATTGGTATGCGTTGAATTTGTTCCAACCAATGACCAACTAGCAGATATATTCACCAAATCCCTTCATACTGAGACATTCGAGTCCATTAGAACAAGATTAGGATGATAAACAATGCTTAGAAGGTCAAAATTACAAATTTCAAAAAGTAGCACATATGGATCGATCCATATATTAAAAGGAGAGATCCATGTACGTCGATCTCTGACGTCGATCGATCGATGTACGTCGATCTCTGACATCGATCGATCGATGTCATCGTTTTCTGCACTTTTAAATTTCAGTCAGAAACGATTTCATTTCATTTCCAACCCACCCAAATCGATCGAAGCCCTCTCAAACTCAGCGTCCTCTTTTTCAAAAATCTTTCATCTCTTCAATTTTATCTTCCAATCAAAATATCATTATCTCTACACTTGATTTTCATATTCTACCCTCATATTCTTCCATTCTCTCTAGAAAATCCTCAAATTCGTGCCTTAATTTCTTCAAAAATGTCTTCAAGAAGTAAAAACACACAAAAAGGCCAAAATCATCTAGTAGTGGAGGAGAAGGGTCAAGCAATCCTCCTCATGGACAATCTTCTCAACCTAGGAGGAAACAATCAATGGATGAAAGTTAAGCTCAAGTCCTAGTCGAAATTAGAAGTGGGCTAAACTTCTCAAATTTCCCTTGGATCAAAACTAGAGAAGCCGAAAATGCTTCGAAAGAACCATACCCACCCGGTCATGTGAGGTACATTACTAGACATTCTCAAATGTTATATGACAAATGGGAAAATAAAGAGAGGGCAACTATTCCACTCAAATTGCTTAGATACAATGATATTATAAGCAATAATGAGTTGAGCCCTATCATTGAATGGTTGGATGTCCAACAATGAGAAGTATTTAGCTTGAAAGAGAGATGGACAAGATGTCCACTAGGTATACTAGGCTCTTCTATGCAAATTTGTGGATTCAATATATTAATGATCTTCCTTTAGCTTTGCACACAATCATTGATGGAAATCATGTTGAATGGGATGTTGGTAAGATTGTGAGTTGATTGGAGTTCCGAATGAAGGATTCTATGAATTTGATGTGTTGAAGTGGGATACGGCACGATGGAGAGTCACTGAGGATGAAGTGAAAACCTTCCTAGGTTATCATCCCACTAAGAATACAAATGACATGCCATTGGTATACCGCACCCTTCTTGCCATAGTTACATTTTGTATAAATGGCAAGTCCGCAAAAGGGCCTAGTAACTTGGATTTTTACATTGCCTATCGAATAGCAAAGCGTGAGAGAGTTAACTTTGGAGAGCTTTTTATGACAAATGTGATTGAGGCCGCAACAAAACAAAACAAAGCTCTTCCCTATAGTAATCTTATCTATCGGATGCTTGTAAAGTCAGGGATAGACGTAGATAATACGGATGTTGACCAAATCACACATAAGGATTTTTATGATAAGGTCAATATCCAACAAATACTAAAGGCTAGGAAAGAAGCCATGAAAGGACAGGCACAAGCAGAAGAAGCGGATGAAGGCGAAGGCGCTCCGAACGAGGCACCTATTCCTGAACCCGACACCCAAGAAGCACCTACTTGAGCTCCAATGTCCCCGAACTTCAAGGTCAAGTTACTAGCCTTCAACAGGAGGTTGGTGAGCTCCGAGGAAAGGTGACCTTGCACGAGTTAAGGTTTGCCAAGCTCAAAGCAAAGATGAAGGCGTGCATCTCCGAAATCACATTCTCATCTGATGAAGATTAGGACCTTTCTTTATAGCTTGCTCCTCTTTTATCCCTGTTTGTTATTCTAGCTTAGTATTTATTGACTTCTGCATTTGCTAAACTTGGTTGTGTTTTGACGTTTAATGAAGTAGTATGTTTATATCTCGTCATTGTTTTTGATGCTTTCAAAAAAGGGGGAGAAAGTGTGTATGTGGCTTATTGTTTATTGCTTATGAATCTTGATGGAAAAATGAAATGCTTGCTTGATATTTGATGACTTAGATATTAATTTTATTGATGGCTACTGAAATAAGGAAATTTGGTAATTGATGCATGCTTGGTTGATGGGGGAGTAATTGATGCATAAAAATTTGGAAATTGATGCACGAAAATTTGGAAATTGATGCATGTTTGGTTGAGGGGGGAGTCTTTTGATGCATAATTGGTTAAAGGACATCATTTTGATATATTCATTGTAGTTGTAAAATCATGTTCACATTGGTTATTACGGAAAGCATAAAATGCATATACTAAGGGGAGATTAAAAACTTTCAAGTTTGAAACATCCGGTTAGTTAAAATGAAGCAAAAACATCTTTTAAAATCTTGGTTTTGAAATCATCAAAAAGGAGGAGATTGTTGGAATATGAAATGTTTTGATGATGGTAGAAGATGTTTTGAATGAGCTAAAATATAAATCCACACTTGGAGTTTGAAGCAAAATAAGAAAAAGCACATTGTGAGACGTCAATCTCTCACATGGATCGATTGATGCATGCATCAGTCCCTCAGGAAGGGACATAGATCGATCCATGTGGAGATTGTGCAAGTTTTGAACTTTCTGTCCAACGTGGATCTCTCAGCCAGGAGGGCATCAATTGATCAACATCACGTGAGTCTCTTAGGAAGAGACGTCGATCGATCGACGTAAGACAGTGTTAGAACCAGAATGTTTCTGGAAGACATCGATCTCTCAGGCCAAAGACATCGGTCGATCGATGTACATCAGTCTCTCAAAGGAGAGACATTGATTGATATGCTGCAGTTTCAAAAACTGCATACTTTCTGGAGGACGTCGATGTCTCAGCACAAGCACATGGATCGATCGACGTCCCAAGAATTCAAAATTTTTTGAACGTTGGAACAAAATCCAAGGGAGATTTATGATGTTTTCTCTCTCCAATCTTGCTCAAATTTCTTGTGGACTTTACTCCAACATACTACATGCTTCCTTGACTATTCTATCCATGTCTAAGATTCTCTACAATGGCTACTAAAGACCAAATCATTTCATAGGGTGGCTAAAGGCTATTTTCAATTTTTCAAGACTTGGAGATTGACTTGAAGGTATGGTGAAGGCTACAAAACGTGGAGAACTCCTTCTATAAATAGAAGAAGCTTGGATGAGGCAAATACACACTTTCACCATCATCAAGCTTCATTATTCATTGTTGTATAGTTCTCTCATATGTGTAAAAGTGCTTAAAGCTTGTTAAGTCTTTCTTTGTTCTTCATTATTGTATATTGAGAGACAAAGAGTCTAACACAAGATGAACCATAAATATTTGATCTCTTGCTTCTGTTTAGACTAGCGAGAAAGTGTGAACCCCACTATTTCCTTCAACCTACTGTGAAAAAGTTCTTGAGGGAACTTTGTTGAAGTTGTGAAGTAGCAAGAAGTTGTTCTTGCTTAGAGATGTAGTTGTTGTTGTTGCACAAATATTTTTTGTGCAAGAAGTTGTTGTGGTTGCTTACACTGAGGTGTTAGTGTAACTGTTGCTGTGGTTTTTCATATTATCTTTAATAAGAAGAGTAGTTGTTGAAAATCCACTTTGGCAACAAAGTGGTAGTGGAGTAGAATCATTTACGATTCGAACCACTCTATATTCGGTGTACTCATTCATTGTTTCCCATCTCCCATTCTTGCTTGGATTTTGAATTCCATTTGAGTTGAGCCACAAAAAAAAATTCCGCAAAATTACCAAACACTCTATTCACCCCCCTCTAGAGTGTGTTACGAACCTAACAACATTATGTTCTTATTATTTCACTGCATGTGCTTTTATTTACCTGTCTCCGATGCATGATCCACATGACAAAATCTAGACAAAGATACTTACTGAGCTATTTGTTATCGCTCATCCCTATTTTTACCATATTGTAGAGGCTCGAGAGTTAGTTCTAGACACCACTAAGGATGACCCGAGGGTAGGTCACTGGTGAAGAGTTCATGGGCCCAGATTATGTAGTTTTCATTTATGTTATTTCAAACTTGTACTACGACCCTTTGTACTGACAGTATTTTGGATGTATTCGGAGTTAGTTATGTATTTTAATGCATGTCTATTATGCTTTGTACATTTTATGATGTTTCTGCTATTTCGATAAGTGTTTATGTCGACAAGAATATAGATATTATCGGCGTCTTGTACTTCTCGTAACAGAGTATGGCGGATGCACCGTGCTGAGACCCTAGTCTCGGGCGGGGCACTACAGGTGGTATCAGAGCCAAGGCTCCAGATTAAAGTGGGCAACATAAAGTGAACAACAACATGTATTAGGCTATGATTGTAGAACCTAAGATTATGATTGTAGAACTTAAGCTGAGATCGTAAAGGTAAGTATATGATTTTAGACTAGAATAGATCCAATATATGGAATGAAGAGGACAAAATTTTCCTCCTTGTTGGAGCCTTGTAACCCATGGCCATGAAGAAAAGTAGAGGTTGGAAGACTTTGTTTTCTTTCTTGGGAAGTAAATAGAAATGTTCTTGAAGATGACTAAATATGAAATGAGAAGAAAAGAGGAAATTTTGTTCTCGGCCTATGGATATTTTGGCTATGGAGTAATAGGGATGAACTTGGAAGACTTGTTCTTCCTTTAGAGTGAAGAAGAAGATGTGTAGGGGATGAATTGAGTTGAAGATAAAAATGAGAGGGATAGAGAGGGAGGGGACGGTTGGGAGCTTGAGTGGAGAGGAAGAACTTCATCTTGAAGGCTTGAAGGAGAGAGGAGAAGATACAATGAAAATTTGTCTTGGAAGTGTAAAAAATGGTGAAATGTTGGAAGAAATCTTTCCTTTTTGGATAAGGGAATTCTCGGCCATGACATGGGAGGGAGAGGGTTGGAAGATTTGTTCAAGACTTGAAAGGAGTTGAAGGGGTTTAAGAGAAGGTGGAGTTGTTGGATATTTGATTGGTGTAAGGCAATAGAGTGAAGGAGTGGTGAAGAGGAAGAAAATATCTTCTTCCTTTTCCTTGATATGGCTGGGTATAATGTGTGAGAAAATGGGGCCGGTTTGGTTTTGTTTGAATATGGAAAATAAGGGTGTAAGAAAAGTAGGGTGTTTGGAAGAAAATTCTTCCATTCCTTGACTAATAGGCGGCCATGTGGGGTGCAAGAGGGAGTGGTTGGCTTTAGTGAGAAAGTGTAAGGAAAGTATAAGAAAATGTGTAAGGTGGTGCAAGTTTTTAGGTAGAAGAAAATGATGTATAGTTGATGACAGAAGGCAAGAAGCTTGTCTTCTTTTCTTGCTAAGTGAATGCCTATGTGGGCAATTGAAGTGGTTAGAATGGGACAAAAGACTATTATTTGATTTCTGACCATAATTTCTTCTTTCTTTTTCTTACCTAAATGGCGCGAAGTGTGTGTGTATTCGTTTTCTTTTTTTCCTTCTTTTCCAAGTTAATTACTATGTCCTACTTTCTTTTTCTTTTATTTAAGTGAATCTAATTTCTTGTATCATGTTTTTGTTTTGATTTAATTTATCCTAAGATTTAAGTTGTTACTATTCGTATTATTTTAATTTCTATGAAGAAATAATAATGTTTGTTAACGAATTTCGTCGTATATCGTCGGTTACTTTATCGTTCGGTTATTTTTTTTGAGTATTTTCAACCCCGATATATACTATCGATGTTCTGCTAAACCATGATACAAAATTTAAATTCCACCGAAATTTTATCTACACCGTACGTTCTGTTTTTTATTATCTTATTTTTTTCACCGACCCAGAAATGCGGGTCGTAACAGCATGTGTATGAAATATTAACTACTTGAGAAATAATAGTCCAATTCTAATTTTTCCAATCTGATTCGGAAATTTTTAGAGTCAGTACCCATTTTTAAAAAATTTGTAACTCTCAATACTCATCTCCATAAATTATAAAAAACTTTCCAGAAATAAACTTCAATGTGTAAGACACAATCTATCAAAAAATGAGCCAAAGTGAAAAATGTTTGGTCCTTCAAACATGTGTAAACTTTCAAGTGCTCAGACTGAATAAAATTTAATAGAAAGTTAGTAAACGTTAGAAAACTCTAACTTTTTGTTTACTCACTCAAAAAGATATAAGGTATTGACTAGAAACTATGTTTAAGTCATTTAGAAACATACATCTTTAAAAACTTATCAGTCTGCCAGCAGAATAGAACAATAATTTTTCAATGACTGAATGACTAATTTCCTTTGCTCACGATGATTCTTGTTGAAAATGAAAGCTAGCAGTCTGAAGTTTATTGTTCCAAATCAAAGATTTTAAAGACACTTTACTATTCTAAACACGAGAGGAAAGCGAAGTACTGAAATCATGTAAAACGGGATAAAAAGTAAAGAAGACAAGAACACAAGAATTATCATGGTTTGGGCAATGTGACATACTCCAGTCCCAAAGAACACCTTTCCCTGGGTTTTCACTATCAAATAGTCATCTTTCACCTTACAAAGTACTAGATTCTTAAGTTATACACCAACTCTAGTCAATACTTAAGACATCAATTTAACAACAATAATCAATCAACACACCTCAGCACCTATTGATGTATCCTTTTTAAAATGGCTAATCAATTACAACTTTTATGAACAAAAGATGTATAATTGCAGAAAAATGACAACTTATAACAATACAACTCAGCTGCAAGAATAGAACACAAAAATGAAGAAGAATAATAAGTGAGGAAGAAGAGAGTTCAAGGTGCTTCTTCCCTTTTCAAGTTTCACTTCGATTTATAGGTGTGAGTAGCCCATTAGGGTTATTAGAATACCCACATGTCATCTTCAATCCTATCAATCTTACTTTTTTTCATTTGATTAGATGAACACCTCACCACTTTGCATACTTGACATCTTCAAGAGCTTCAATTGGAACACCTTATCTCACCTCCTTATGGCCGAAATTTACACCAAAAAATGACATGGAATTTAAGCAATTGTGTTGAAAACCAAGTAGTTTGGATAGCCCTTTTCTCTTCCTTTTTTGCTGAATCAAAATAAAAACTTGGAATAATAAGAGCTGGCTAATTCATCTCCCTATCAGCTTTCAACAAACTAAAATATATGCCTCATGAGATGCCATGTGTGCAGCTTTTTGTCAACAAGTCAATTTGAAGTGTTTCGGTCAATCCATATAGCGTAGTCTTGCAAATATGTGAAAACGATTTATCCACCTCACACATACACATATCAACATTTTTTGCACTTGAAAATGAGTGGAAAATCAGATTTTATGAACAAGAATAAATAGATAATAGTGAGATTGATTGCATAGTTAAAATAGCATTTTATCCAAACTAATTCTCCTTTTCTCTTCTTCAAGTGCGGCCAATTTTTTCCTCAAGAATATGACAAATATTCTGTCAAGAATAATAATAGAGAAGCCAGGAACAATGAATATAAGAGTACTGTAAAGAGCATGTAGTATGATGAAATAAATGTCACACTTTAATAAACAAGAATTCTGAGAAAAGCCAAAGTCCATATAAGATATGGTTGATAGATATATGAAGACCATGAATACCATGTATAAGAAGACCATACAATAAACATTTAAGCATTACACAAAAAATAAGTTTGTGTAACTGTCCAAAATGCCTTTGTATCCAAAATGACAAAAATGCCCTTAAAACCTAATTTTCTCAAATAACCTTGTAACAATACACTATCTTTGTGTCATTTTATCCTTCTATATCCTTCTTGAAAGATAGCCTACAAAAACTCAAAAGTACTCTTTTGCCATTATGGTAAGTTGTCAAGACTTTCATGGCAAAGTAGCGAAACACTGTATCAAATTTCAGAATAGAATTATTATGAACATATATGAGATGTTATAGAAACTTATCACATGTGAAGAAAATTATATGTGTAACAAAAATGCTTACATACTTATTACATATCAAGGAGATTAAATCAAATTAGACTAACATCGATCGTGTTAGTGTATGTGCCCTAGGCCATGATTTGGATATTTATGTTATGCATTTATTATTAATAAAAGAGGTTTTATTATCATTATTGTTGGTTAGTATGTTACACAATTTTGATATATGTCCCTGATTTGTTATTGTTATGGAGATAAAATAATTTATAATCAGTATGAGTGTTGATTTGATGATCATAAGATGATTATGTGTATGGTGATACGAATCAATCTCATAGATACTTGTTAGAGAACAGTGTATTGGATAGACCCATCATGAGATTGCTACATGGATTAGCGTCATAAGTAAATCTCATGATAGTCATGTTTTAATCCTTTGACTTGAGATTGTCATAGTTTCCAACATAAGGACTATTATATTTTGACATGATCAAACGTTATCCGTAATTGGATAATAATAAAGGTCATGATTGAATGTGATAGAAATTATGTAGAGGATATTGAACAATCAAGATAGAATTTGTCCCTCTCCACTATCCCTCCACCATTACTCTTCCACTATCCCTCCACCTAGTGGCCAAATCCATCACCAAAAAACCACCCAACTACCACTTGATGTCTTTTCTTCCTCATTTTCTCTTGCCGCCACTCACCTCCACTTTACAACAACACATATCTAATATATTCCAACAACAGGAAAGTTATCGTTAGGGTATGAGAGAAGTGACCGACAGAAAACAATACCTCCATCCCAAAAATTATAGCGTTTGCTTCACTCCTCTGGCTCTATATGTACTTGTATAGATGACATAATATTTGAAAAAAATGATGTGTTAATGCAGAAAATTATTAAATACAAATTTTAATTTAGCCTCGATCCACCTCCAACTTTAAAAAAAATAAAGACGGATTTGAGGAAATTAGTCTAGTAGAGCTTATTCTAGATTTTTTAATTATAAATTCCTTTTGATTCGGTAAATGGTAGATATCAAACCCTTAGCTGCTCAGTTTTTGAGAAAGAGTTCACAAGGCCATGGATTTGATGAAGAAACTTGTGTTGCACTCTTTGATTTTTTCCCTCTTCTTTGAACAGATTATGCACACACTTACAGTGGCGGTGGATTCGACGAAGGGGTGGCAGTGAGTCTTGATAAATGATAGGGATGACGGAGTTGTGGGATTCCCGATGGATGGGGGGTTTCAGGAGGAAAGGGAGCCAGGAGAGTGGTGGCTTTGGAGAAAATGAAGGAACAGGGACACAAAAATCGTTACATCTGTACTTATATGGTTTGGTCCGGAAGTGACCGGAACGTTAGTGGAAAGTAAATGATAAAAAAAAAGTGAAAGAAAGTAGGTGGTATTGAGGGAGAGAAAAAGTGGAATTTTCAAAATATAAATACCATTACACACTATACTAAATTTGGGAAATTTTTGGGAATCACATTTTTCACAAAACATATGAATCGCAGCGTAACTTTAAAAGAAAAAAACGAAAAAACATAAGTAGAAAATTAACGCCTATTATCTCTCTCTTTCGGGATAGCATCACCTCACCGCAAAAGAGATGCGATGACGCGTGACCGCGCGACACGTGGTAGCAAGAGGGTGTTGAAGCTAAATGAGAGTCATTTTTATCTAGGCTCACCATCTCTCTTGGTGTCACGTGTCGCATCGTCACAAAAGAGATGAGGAAATTTGGGTGAGGAGATCGAACCCCTCTCCTTCACCCTTCTTGCCCGCTTTCCTTTTTATGTTTTCTGTTCTTTTTTACCTCTCTCTTTCACTCTCTTCCGCAAAATCCTTTGCCAAATTTCCATTTCCGCATTCAAGGTCTTCTTCTTCACTTGCCCCCTTACATTTGTGTTAAATATGTGTACTTCTGTTTCTCTTTCTATCTGTTTTTGTGTGTGTATATATATATATATTTGATTTTTCCTTCTCTTCGACTATTTTGTATGTATATGTGCATGCGGAATGAAATTAATGGATTTGTAACTGTTTGAGTTGATTGCAGATCGGTGAGCTAAGGGCGCTGGTGCTACTTAATTATCCAGAGCTGGTTTTTGGACGAAATTGGGTGCGATCTGAGTTAGCGCCGCGGAATTTGAATATTCTAGGGTTTTTGGTTTTTGTGTGAAGCTTGCTAATTTTGTGGATTTCAGAAGAGGTAAATTTTCTGTTGATAAGGTTTCTGGAGGGGAATTGGTTACATTTTTTATAGAGGGATAAATTTATGTTCTTTTTTCTTTTGCTAGGGTTTTTGATTATTATAAGAGGAAGCTGTTACTTTGGATTGGTGGAATGATTTGATGGTCTGACGTGGTGAAGAAGAGCAAATTGGGGAAATTTCTTTCGCATGTGAATGCATGGGAGGGAAGATAAGAAAGGTGAGAATTGTCTGTCTGTAAAGATTATTGTTAGGAGTGGTCTTTGTCAACATATGTATCCGGGCTCTTTCTCTTCGAGCGTAAGGGCTATTTCAGAGGAACACAGGGATAACTTTCAATTATCTTTTTTTTTTTTGGTAAATAAATTTCAATTATCTACTTCCACCAGTAAGAGTGCTTCCAAGGTATTACCTTGGGGGATCTGTCCTTTTTCTTTCTTGCGCATGAGTTGTGTTATAGTTGATAGGGGAAAGGCTGTGGTTGGTGTTTCCATTACAAGTGATGTGCCAATTGAGGAGTGGACGGAATTTTATATTTATTGTGGTTTTGCATCATGATTTCTTTCGAAACTCATTCATTGGTTAGCTTGTTTCTTTTTTGCACGATAAACAGGCGGTATTTAATGAAACCGGTGGATGAGATGTTTTTTTTTTTTTTTTCCATATGGCAAATGGCAAAAGTTGTCGCCTGGCAGTAATTGATGACTGGTTCTGATTCTCACAGACGTGGCCTATACAAAGTTAACAAGGCTTACTCAAGCACATTTCTTGTTTAGTGCTGTTCCAGTGAAGCTCTCGAACTATTTTTTTTTTGGTGTAACGCATTCTGTCCGAGGATTTTTGCTGTAAAACTTTCTATTTGACAATTTCATTTTGCTTTTTTCTTTTTCTTCCCTCTTCGTATCTATGTGTTTTGTCGCGTGGAATATGTGCAACTATGATCGGATTGTAGCAGCACAAACTTAAGATTGACAGAATGTAATAATTCATCTTAATAGTGCAAATTTTTTTCAGGATCCGAGTTGGTAGATAAATCTTAAACAGTACTTGAAGGGAGATGGATGCCATAGTGCAACTTGGAGGACACTCTCCAAAAGGAAACACTGTTTTAATGTCAACATCACAGTTGAAACCTGCTTTAGATAATGTGCAGAATAGCACGAATTTAACTCCTTCTCAAGCAAAGGGGAAGAAGAGGGAGCGTGGGGACCAGTGTAGTAATTCTGTCAAGCGAGAGCGCTTATTAAAAACAGATGATAGTGATTTTGGTTCAGTAAAATTTGAAAATCTTTTGAGATCAGAGGCTGCAAGGTTAACAGAAAAAGGAGCGCTTGTATGTTTCAAGTCAGTTGAGAAAGTTGTCGAATTTATTCAATCAAATACGATGGATAAAAAGCTTGATCTAGCTAGCCGTTCGATGATTGCTGGTGTTATAGCTGCGACTGATAGGTTTGACTGCCTCACCCATTTTGTACAGCTTAAGGGTTTGTCAGTGCTCGATGAATGGCTTCAAGATGTTCATAAAGGTCGCATTGGTGATGTTAGCTGTTCTAAGGAGGGTGAGAAAACCGTTGAGGAATTCCTCATAGTACTACTTCATGCACTTGATAAGCTTCCAGTGAATCTTAATGCTTTGCAAACCTGTAACATAGGCAGATCTGTAAACCGTTTACGGTCACATAGAAACTTGGAAATTCAGAGAAAGGCGAGGAGTTTGGTTGATATTTGGAAAAAGCGAGTTGAGGCTGAAATGAATACTATAGATGCAAAGCCTGTTCCAAATCAGGTTGCTGCGTGGCCGGCTAAATCTAACCTACCTGAAGTTCATGATGGCAGAAATTCTGTTGGTCCATACGATGCGTCCTTGAAAAGTTCAACCACCCCCCAATCTGAATCAAAGACTGCAAAGTCCATATCTTTGCCTTCTGTGTTGGTGAAATCATCAACTATGTCAGGGTCAGAGAAGGAGTCTCTGCCTAGAATTGTTCCTTTTTGTGGCTCAGATAATCAGTTGTCAGGTCGGGATGAAAAGAATGCAAGCTCTGCTCCGACTCAGCTTAGTGGGAATCCATTCTCAGTACAGGAGGACACAAGGGTTACCACATCTGGGCTTATTAATGCAAACAGAGCTTCCAGCGGGAGTTCTCGTCATCCGAAATCAACTAATGGCTTTTTAAACACTTTAGGAAGTCAGAAGGAGACGTTGGGTAGGAATTCTCCAATAAGCAGAGCTCCTGATGAAAAGCTTCAGCCCTCAACTTCAACTAGCGAGAAGAGCTTTGAAGTGCCTGTTGTTGAAACCAGCGGTCACAAATTGATTGTTAAGATACCAAACACAATTGAAACTGACCGTGGCAGTCTAGTGCAAAGTGCAAGTGGAGGCTCTTTTGACGATCCTTCTCTCATGAGCAGCCGAGCTTCTTCTCCTGTGTTGTCTGATATACATGAATCTGATCATAATTTAAAGGAGAAGCCTGACTCTTACCTTATGAACGTGGCTTCTGATGCACATGTGGAGCCTTGCCATGATAATGACCTTAGAGACTTACAGGGGGGATCTGATGACCAAGGAAAGTGTTCCGAAGGTTTTGATGAAGCCCAAAGCAAAAATGGTGATGGGAGCAGGAAAAGCTCTGAAAAATGCAAAGCATCATGTTCTTCTTTGGGAAATGATTCGAATGCTAAACAGTTACCCGGAGCTTCTGTCAGTGCATTGAATGCTTTGATTGAAAGCTGTGTCAAATATTCCGAGGCAAGTACACCCACCACACCTGTTGGGGATGACCTTGGAATGAATCTTTTGGCCAGTGTAGCTGCTAGAGAAATGTGTGCTTCTGATGTTATTTCACCTACAGACTCTATGCATGGTAATCCGTCTCCGGATCAGGGAAAGTTTCTGAATGATGAATTAAAGTCAATACCATTTTCTGGCGACAATCATATGGTTGATAGATGCACGACGGCTTCTAAAGAAGGAATTCATCTGTCTAAGAAAGTGTCAACTGAGTCTATTGGAGATAGAAAATCGTTTTCTTCCTCGTCTGGCGAATCAAAGAATGTAACTACAGATTGTTTTGAGATGGATGACAAAGGTGAGCAAATAACTGGATCTATGGGTGAGGGTGGTGTTCTTGATGTCATTAATACTGTAAATGGTTCTTCCATGAATAGTACTAACTTAAGTACTTTTTTCTCCCTTATGCAGAGAACATTGAGCAGCAAGTTAAAAATACAACGTCAAGTCTATCAGCAGACCCTTGCCCTGAGAAAGAGATCGATGTTAAATTTAACTCAGACACCAAGCTGGAGGCCAGGTCTGATGTGACTCCTGATGGCGAACCCCGTGTTTCTGGCAAAGAAGGAACTAAGAAGGAGCAGAACGTGGGAGAAGCTGACGAAAAGTGTACTAATAGTAGTTTTGTTCAACCTGAAGGACAGAAGTTAGATTGCAAAAGGAGAGGGACATCAGCTGCTGAAGATGACGGACTGTTGGTTGGTTTGAATTCAGATGACACTGAGCAGAAAGGTGATATCATGAAGGTGAATGCTAAAAATGAGGTGGTCACAGAAACCCGTACCTCTGTATCATTTCTGGAAAAGGAGTCGTCTTCTATTCCATTGCACAATGTGGATGGCTGTGGGAAATTTAAGAGACCAAAGTTGTCTGTTACTGAAGGAGATAAAAAGCAGGAAACTATATCCACAATGGTAAACGTTGGTCCGTCATCTGCTTCAGCACCATCAGACATGGTCGCAAAAATGGTCTTTGATTTGAACGAGGGGTTATCTGTGCATGATGCTAAGTGCGGGGAGTCGGGATACTCTGGATGTTTATCAAATGCTAATGAGGTCAAACCATTGCCAACTCCTGTTTCTTTGTCTTGCACAAGTATTCCAGCTGCAATTACTGTTGCTGCTGCTGCTAAAGGTCCGTTTGTTCCACCTGTTGATCTGTTGAGGAACAAAGGAGAACTTGGGTGGAAAGGATCAGCTACTACTAGCGCCTTTCGGCCAGTGGAACCTAGAAAGTTCCCTCAGTTGAACACTGGCAACTCAAATGTTTCTACTTCAGATGATTGTACAAGTAAACCATGCCGGATGCCATTGGACATTGACTTGAATGTTACAGATAAAAGACTTTTCGAAGACATGGGTTGTCAAGATTCTTCTGCTGTCATGCATCCAAAGTCTGGCGATTCAAAAGATTATGATAATCAAAGGAACGAAGTAAATGGGCCTTCACCTTTCAGTGGTTCTGGAGGGCTCGACCTTGATTTGAACCGAGTTGATGATACTACCAGCATTCTTCAATATGCAACTAGAAACAGTCACAAACTACCGTCTCCTGTTACACCTGTCAAATCATTATTATCTGCTTCATTATCTACAAATGAGGTCCAAAGGGATTTTGATTTTGACCTTAACAGCGGTCCTGGTTTTGGTGACGCTGCTGCTGAAACATCATCATTGAACCAGCTGGCCGTGGGAGGCACACTGTCCATGAGCACATTGTTGCCTGTTGCCGCCACACGACCTTACAGTCTTGAAGCTAAAAACTTATCAGCTTGGCTTCCTCCTGGGAATTCTTATTCATCGGTTGCCATTCCATCAGTTTTACCTGACCGAGGAGAGCCTCCTTTCTCAGTTGTTGCATCCCAGAGGATCTTCGGCGCTTCTGGTGGTGGCCCTTTTACGCCTGATTTATATCATGGTTCTTTGATGTCAGCCTCGCCAGCCGTGCCATTTGCCTCTGGTCCATTTTCATATCAGATGTTCCCTTTTGGGACCACTTTGCCTCTGCCTTCTGGTACTTTTTCAGTTGGGTCAGCTTCCACATCCGTTGGAAGGCTCTTCAATCCTGCCTTGAATTCCCAGTTTCTAGCGCCTGTTAGTGAAGTTCCTTCCCAGTATCCGAAGCAATGCATTGTAGGCTTGCATGAGGGTACCAGTAATGGGGGGCTGGAAAATACTATGAAATGGAGCAGGCAGGGATTTGATCTCAATGCAGGACCAGGGGCTTCAGAATTAGATGGTAGAGAGTATCTTTTGGCACAGAGACAGCTTTATGTCTCTAGTAGCCGGACAGTTCCTGAGGAGCAAGGGAGGATTTATTCAATGGCTGAAGGTGTGTTAAAAAGGAAGGATCCTGAGGCAGGATTGGATAGAGAAACCTTCAGATACAAGCTATCTTCCTGGCAGTAAGATTGGGAAGGGGAGGGGGTCAATAAGAGAGGAACTCTGTTTAAATTTGGTAAGTTACTTGTTCATATGCGTACTAGTTACATTGAAAAACCATCTGGTTATTCTGTTAAATTATGTGAATTTGTTAACAGAATAAACCATCTGGTTATTCTGTTAAATCATCTGGTTATTCTGTTAAATTATCTGGTTATTCTGTTACTTGTTCCTTTTTTTTTACTCCCTTCTAGTTTTGATTTACTTTAGTGTTTAGCTTTGCGTGTTATTTATAGTAATTGTATACGATAAATAGCAGGGAAATGGAATTCGCCGGTGGTGGTACAAAAGGCATGCCACTTTTACTTGAGCAGCTTTCTTTGTTAAAATTGGTTTTGGAGATATCTTGGGGTCAACTTATGGTCGCTGAGAGTAAGAACTTCTAAATCTAATCTGTTTGTTTGACCCGTCATTTTGACAGTACTTTGATCTTGTAACATCTGTCTTCCAGTTTACTCAAATAATGATCAATAGCTGAGGGATCTTTCATAAATTGAATATTGCTTTAGCATTTGGAAAAGTTACTATCTTAGGTTTGACTTTTCTTTTGTGACATACTGCTTAAAGGTTAAGTTGTTATAGACATGATTGATTCATCAATTTCTGTGGCGTGTTAGGTTGTTTAATGTGTGAAACAGCAGGGGCACCGTTTATTTTAATCTTCCTGAAAGCCTAGATTAGTTGGACATGAATGTGATTGAGGGATTGACGACTACGTTTTTGCAACATTATGCATTCAGATTTACAGCACATGCAGAGGCTGCCCTTGAGTATGTCATTCTGCATAACTCTCTTCCTTAAAGTAGCAGATCCTCTGACCAAATAGGATGTTCTCCAAGTCAAAACGTTGTTTTATGTCATGCTAGGTTATTACCATGATTTGGCTGCTCATTAACAAGGTCTTCTTCCACAGATGCAAAAAGTAAATGCGGGAATGGCATGGCAGTCTTCTTGCTCGACAGCAGAGGCCAAGAATATCAGAGAAGCACATTCCCTTGAGTCTGCAGCTAAACATCCCAATATATAATACATGCAAATTTGCCTAAGCAAGGCCAAAGGAATGTAAATGGGCTGAAAAGACAGCCTAAGTACAAAGGTAGACGTGTGTAGAAATTGCGGAGCTGACAAGATATGAGATGATGAGACAATGGAGGCAGCTTAGAGAGCAATGACTATAAAGATGCAAGAGCCCCCCCCCCCCCCCCCCCCCCCCCCAAAAAAAAAAAAAAAAAAACCCACACGCGGGAGTAAGGGCGGGGAGAAGTGATGGTGGTTACTGAAGATAGTACCTATGAATCAAAAAAAGAAGGCAGTGACACCGTGGACATTTACTTGTTGCATCCTAGGTGGCTGTGTCCTAGGATGCGAGCAAATCCTCGACATGAGTGAAGGATTTTCAATAAGGCGTGAAGGGGACCTTCTGGTGGACTCTTCAGCACAAGCTTGCTGCTTTGTGCATCTGAGGAAGAAGACCCTGTCTATGAGCACATCCGAAATATGGTCATAACCTAGCATGAGACAAGGTCATTTTAATTCGGGCACACACTTGAGCAGATGAACTGCTACCCCCTTCCCACCACGCAACCCCCCCCCCCCCTCTTTCCTTTTTTTCTTTTATGAAGTTATTGCTATGGTTTACCACCTTCTTGTAAAGCTTTAGCTATCCAAGAGCAATGTGGTTTCTATTTTTAACTCCAATATGACCAAGAATTAGTTTCCTTATAAAGGCGGCACATGAGAGCCTATCGTACTAACTGGTGGACATTAGATGCCAATGCCGGACCTCCTATTTGATTGCCGGCTGGCCTTTTGTTAAGGACATGCCTAGATAATGTGGTTACAAAACCTTCAGGAATAATTGTTATATGATTTTGTATCCTTTTCAGCTCCTCAAAGGTTGGAACTGCCGGGCTACAGAGGTGTCATCCGTAGGTGATTGACCAATTAGCTAGCCTTGGGAGAGAATCACGGTATGTAATGTTTCATTTTCCCAACTCCAGCTGAGGTATCATCTGAAGCTTGGAAAAAGCATGCCCTTTCCTAGCTCCAGCCGAGGTAATATCTATAGCTTGGCAAAAGAGTGCTCTATCGCGAGCTGCTGGCTTGTGGTATAGCTTGGCAAAAGAGTGCTCTATCGCGAGCTGCTGGCTTGTGGTACTGCTGAGGTTTCTGGAGAAAAGCGAGTCTGGAAAGTTCTTTCCTGATTCCAGTTGAGGTGGATTCTAATGAGTTTGTTCCATGTAAATATTTAACAGCTGGAGAAATGCTGATCTTATAGAAGATTCATTTGGAAATTCGTAGCAGACTGAGGCATGCATCTCTCTGTTATGCGAACCTGCTATGAATGGCATGTCTTTAGATTTCTGTGCTCTGATAAAGAGGTGCTTGTATGTGCTTTCTTGTTTATTGCCAATCTTTTCCTCATTATTCATTTCTGTTGCAGAGAAGGGCAAAAAAAGAATTTCGCATATATGTGCAAAGGTCGGTAACAAATTTTGGTTCATGTTTTATATTTTACAGCTGTTCTTTTGCTTTGCTTTACGTGCCAGAAAAAAAAAAAACTGGATATAGACCTTTTCGTTTTGGGATCACTTTTCATCACCCTTAATTGCACTTTGCACCTGAGGTAATCAGCGAACTTTGGGCTGGGAAGGATCCAAAAAAGATGAGCCCCTGCGCAAGCCTTAATTTTTTTTCTTTCGTGAATGCATCTGCTTTGAAAGATTAGTCTTCCCCCCAAAGTGTTGCCAAATGATGGGGTGAGTGGTAGATGATTTTGTGGGTGTGTCAGATGTACAACAGCATTACTCCATTGATGTGTAAAATGAGAAGTTTGTGTAGTAGCAGATTGGTTTTATTGAGCCAATGGAATGATTCTGCGTCGTATTGCGCTTTATTGTATTGAGTTAATCAGATGAGGCCATGGTGCATTGTCCTACCTTTCATCGGTCCATTTGTAAAAGGATTCCATGAATCCTAGGGTTTTCTTAAATGGTATTCACACATGTACCTGCCATTGCAAAATTGACATCATGGCCTTGTCTGAGACCATCTTTCTATTCTATCTCCTTAGCCTTATTAGAAATATAGGCTTGGTGGAGGCAGGTGGGTTTTTCTTCTGATTTTTGGGAAGTGGTGGTTTTCTCCCCTAAAAAACGGAAGGAAACGCATCGAACGAAAACAGCGATTTTTGGTCTTTTCTAAATAAATGAAAATTAGTGTCAAATTTACGGGTGACCGATGGTTTAAATGATCCGAGTTAATCCGGAACTGATGGAGTTGATTGTTCTCAATAATTTTTGAACAATTTCGAACATGACGTGTGTTTCTCAATCTAAAAAATCTCAAGTTTAGTTTGAGCTTGAAGAATTTTCAAGCTGAATCATTTAAGCAAGCAAGACTAAGGATATTTTATTCTTTTTCTTAAGAATATGTCATTCTGAAAATTGTATGTTTATGTATGGGAGTTCATTTCTTTTTATTAATTATTCATGAATATATATCGTCTCAAAAAATTTCGATTATCATGCTTAATTTTTTGTGCATATAAAAAAAAATACTAGTACTGAATTAAATCATGCCTATCTTGCTAATATATTTTATGTTGTAGCATGTTGATAAGTTAACCAATCGAGTATTAATATGTAAATGTATAACTTTAGTCATGTGGTGTGTCTTTGCTTGATGAAATGAAGCTGCCGTGACCCCCGGACCGGATGGAGTTCCACCGGGTTTTTATCAACGTTACTGGAACATTGTGGGGGATTCAGTAACGAGTTTTGTCATAAAAGCATTCAGAGAACATTCATTTCCGATGCATATGAATGAGACTTTGATTTCTCTAATTCCTAAGGTGAAATCTCCTCAGACTATCAGCCAATTTAGACCTATTGCCCTGGCCAATGTGGTGACAAAGATAATTACGAAGGTGATTGCGAATAGAGTGAAAATTATCATCCCGAAATTGGTGGACCAATCCCAATGTGCATTCATGCCGGGACGTCAGTCGGCGGAAAACATTATCATTGCCCAAGAACTACTGCATACGATGCGAAATAAACGGGGTGCCAAAGGGTCGATGGTGGTTAAAATTGACCTTGAGAAAGCGTATGATCGAGTGAGATGGAGTTTCTTATGTGAGGTCATGCGGAGGGCTGGCTTTGATGATCATCTTGTGAAGCTTATTATGCATGGTATTTCCACAGCAAAACTCACGATCTTATGGAATGGAGAAAAACTTGAGCCTTTTCAGCCATCTCGGGGAATCCGTCAAGGGGACCCCCTGGCGCCATATTTGTTCCTTCTCTGTATGGATGTGCTAAGTCAGGCAATAAATCAGGCGGTTTTGGATGGAAGATGGAAACCAGTGAAAGCTTCAAGAGGGGGCCCGGGTATCTCACACATCTTTTTTGCTGATGACCTATTGCTATTTGGGGAAGCTTCGGTGATGCAGGCCAAAATCATGGAGAAAATTTTGGATAATTTTTGCTCTGCTTCCGGACAGAAAATTAGCTTGGCCAAATCGGTGTTATTCGCTTCGCGGATCCCAACCACTTGCCGCGACATGTGCAGCACCTTAAAGATTCGCAGAACCGGAGACCTTGGCAAATATTTAGGGGTTCCATTGCTTCATGGTAGAGTCACGACAAATACATATGGTTTCCTCCTTGACAATGTTCGATCTAAGCTTAGCGCGTGGAGGAGTCGCACGATGTCTCAAGCATCCCGTTGTATCCTCATTCAATCTGTGTTGGCTGCCCTCCCGGCCTATGTGATGCAAACTGCAGAAATCCCGGTTAGTATTCTTAATAGCATGGAAAAATATATGAGACAATTTCTTTGGGATGAACATAATGGAGTAAGACACATTCACTATTTGGCATGGGAGAAAATTTGTAGACCTAAAGAACGTGGTGGACTTGGATTGAAAAAACTGAGGAAGGTGAATATTGCCTATATGGTCAAACTTGGATGGCTTATGTTGGTGGAGAAGGAACGTTTGTGGGTCAAGGTGTTGAGGGCGAAATATGGCTCCCCACTGGAGAATTCGCCTAAGCCAAATGTATCTAGAACCTGGCGGGGAATTCAACGGGCATCAAAATTCCTTAGGAAGGGCCTTGAATCTTCAAACTATCTGCATGATGAGTCTGATGGAACTTTGGTAAATAGCCCCTGGAGAAACTTGGATGTGGGCCATTTTTCGATTTGCAAAGCGTATACTACCCAACTTGCAAACCAGAACGACGATTTGGGAGAGAAGAGCTGGAGACGGATATGGACCTTGAAGGGCCCTATGAGAGGAAACTTCTTTCTTTGGCGGCTAAAGAATAAGGCAATTCCTACCATTAGTTTTTTGCGAGCTCACCACTTGCGAGAAACCGCTGAATGTGAGATCTGTCACTTGGATGCGGCAAGTGAGATGCACGAGGTTAGAGATTGTCTATGGGCGAGAAAAGTTTGGCTTCTGATACTTGACAAAAACAAAAGCAGAAATTTTTTTGACATCAATTCCCTTAGTAACTGGGTGGATGCGAACATTAGTGGCAAATGGGGCGCTGTGGAGAATGATGTGGATTGGAACTATTTATTTAGAGAAGTGGTTTTTGGGATTTGGCATTGTAGACTGAAAGCGAGACATGAGAATGTTTGGACTGATATTCCTCCTGCCCATTTTGTTCGAAGCATGAAGCAGCGGTGCCGAGTCCTACTTTTGGCTTGTGGAGTCTATGTAGATGGAAATATGTCGTAGACTAGCTTTTTGTTTATACATACTAATCTTCGACTATTGTACACTTTTGCTATGAATGAAATTGATCGTTTTCCCCCAAAAAAAATGAAGCTGCCGTTATTTGTGGAAAGGGACGACATAGTAAACTAAGGTTTTTAAATATGTCGATAAGATTATTTTTAAAAAAAAGTAAGTTGATATTAGTCATTACTACCTAACTTTCTCTTTGAAAATAGTGCCCTGTGATGTCAAGCTTGTGGGGATAACGAGAGCTTGAGATGTGTGTCGCGGATGTCAGGCTTGCCGGAACTACCGATCGAAGATGCCTACATTAGTGACTTCCCCGCCTTATCTTAGGCGTGTCAAATAGATTGTAATGAAACTGGCAGCTTAACAAGTCGACGGGTTAAAAGGTATCCATTTAAAACTGACATGTTCATTTGATGAGTTAAAAAAATCTTAACTTGAACTTGAATTTGTCGGGTTCGTAGATGCTTGGATTGATTCGTTAACCAAGATGTTTTACAATATTTTGTTTTGGCATTAGCAGGCCATGTTTGGATAGTGTTGGAGAGTTATGTTTGGGTTGTCAGGTTGGAGTAGGTTGCAGTTTCTATCAAGATTTTGTGGTAAATTTGTAGTAAATAGGTTTAGCTGAGATGTGTCGAGCTGAATTGAAAAAAGCAGACCTGGACAAAGATGTGCCGAGCTGAAACTGAAGAAGACACACCCGGACAAAGGTGTGCTGAGCTGAACTGGAATAGGTCGACCTAGACAAAGGCCTGAACGAAGATGGAAAGTGACCAAGTCAGTCAGCCAAGCTAACCTGAACAAGAGAGAGCTGAACTGAGGAGGTAAAGACCGGAGGAGGACAAACTGAGCTGAAGAAGAACATACGTGCTGAAGGAAAGAAAAAGACAACCAAAATAAAGAAGTGCTGAGCAGAGGTGACGAGGTGAAGCACGATCAAGGCAGCAACATAACATGCCGAGGTGCCATACTTAGGTGTGTAAATATTATAACTTATAAGAATTCTACTGTACATATCTGAATTGCGCCGCTAACTAATCGTTACCATTAACGTTAGAGTTCACTGTAGATCATTGTAGATAAACAGTAACCACTGTCCAAGTAGTGAAACACAGCTGTTAGAGTTAGAATTCATTTCCTATAAAAGGGAAACAAACTTGTAAAATTATTCTTAACTTGAATGAATTCAAATTCTTTCAGTATTCAACATGGTGTCAGAGCTCATCTGATTCAAAAATCTGCAATCACTACTCTGTTTTCTGCAATCCTTAAAAAATTTTCACATGACTACTCCCTTCAGCCCTGTTGAATATACCGAGGCCACCTCCATGTTTGATCAAGCATTAGGAGTGGTGTGTGTTCTTCAACTTATTGATGATTCCTCCATTGTCATCACCAGTCACAAACTCAACGGAACAACTACCTCTCGTGGTCTCAAGGGGTATAGATGTTCATAACTGGTAAATGTAAGGAGGAATACTTATATGAGACAGTCTCTGTCCCATCTGAAACTGATGCAAGCTTCCGACTATGGAAGGCAGAAAATAGTATGATTATGTGTTGGCTGATACATTCTATGTAGCTAGACATTTCTAACAATTTCATGATGTATAATACTACAGCAGAGATCTGGCTGCAGTAAAGGAGATGTATTCTAAACAGATAACATCTCCGAGTTATATGAAATCGAAGCTCATCTTCATGAGTTGAAACAAGACAGTCTAGCTGTCCACAAATACTACACACTTCTGAAAAAAGCATGGCAGCAGATTGATTCTTTTGAAGCACATCAGTGGTCCTGCATCACTAATGCTGTCTTGTACAGGAGATAACAGAAAAGAAGCGGGTCTCTCGCTTCTTGACTGGACTAAACCCAGAATTCGATATTGCACGAAGTCATATTCTGAGTACTAAACCTCTGTCGACCTTAAAGGCTGCCTTCGCAGAAACCAAGCATGAAGAAAACCGTAAAAAGGTTATGATGGGAGGATCCACAACCATGGAGTCCTCAACTCTTCACTCTGAACAGCTAGCAGAAGCTTTTGTGCTGGCTGTTAAAAGACACTTTGCTTCTACTGAAGGTAAAGTGTGCAAGTACTGTAAAAAAGGCCACAGTCGATGACTGTTAGAAACTGCAAGCAAAGCGGTTCGAGAAGGAAAGCCACCTCTGAAGACCAGCAATGCACCCTGGAGGCCAAAACAGAACCATTCGCTGTTGGACACAATGCTGCACATCAGATAAGAAGCAAAACTCAGCTTGGATCAGCTCGCCCTAACAAAACCCATCTCAGTACAGTCCAAGTAGCCGATGTTGAGGCAATTACCAAGGACCAGGTTGCCACTCTGATCAATCTGCTGAACAAACAAGGTGTCCGAGCTGAGCTATACCAGGCAACTATGGCAGGCTACATCCAGCCAAACTCCAGCAGCTCCTGGATAATTGACTCAGGTGCAACTGATCATATGACAAGTAACGATAACCTTATAAGCTCTTATTCTATGTTTACAATACCCAAGAAAGTTAAAATTGCAAATGGAACTTCCCTAGAGGTTGTTGGAATAGACTCAGCACTAATCAATAAAATTATCCTAAAAGAAGTACTGCATGTCCTAAATCTAAGCTTCAACCTTTTACAGTCCGTAAACTCACTAGGGATAATAATTCCATAGCCTGCTTCTTATCCACATAATGTTGTTTTCAGAAAAACAAAACGAAGAGGATGATTGGCAGTGCTAAGAACATAGCTGGACTGTACCTCCTAGAATCTGAAAGTCGAGCCTTAAGTAGCATAGCTGAGCTGCCCAATGTCCAGAAGGATTTGCATCCTAGAACTTGTATATGGGAGATTTTGTTATGGCATGACAGACTGGGTCATCCCAATTTTTTATATCTTAAATGTTTAATGCCAAAATCATTCAGCTCAACTGATGTTGAAAAACTTACTTG
This sequence comes from Eustoma russellianum, assembly GCA_036186865.1. NCBI lineage: Eukaryota > Viridiplantae > Streptophyta > Magnoliopsida > Gentianales > Gentianaceae > Eustoma > Eustoma russellianum. Next base: position 9,461,068 of record AP025052.1, read on the forward strand.
TAAAACATGCCAACTAGCCAAACATACTAAACATAATTATCCTGCAAAGGCATATAAGTCATCAACACCATTTAATCTAGTATATTCTGACATATGAGGACCATCTTGAATAACTAACATTACAACAACAACAACAACAATCATATCTAGTATATTCCAACGACAGCACAAGCTATTGTCAGGGTCTAGAGAGGGTGAGAGGCAAACAAACAATACCCCCATCCCAAGGGATAGAGAGTTTGCTTCCAGTGGGACATCCGGTTCTATATGTACCTGCACAGATATCATAATAATAAGAATATATACTAGTGAAGCTATTTTATTAAACATATGCAAAAGCCTTTCGATATTAAAATAGTCATAAGAGTAAACATGCACAAATAATTGAAAGAAAAAGACCGAAACAAAATACGAAAAGTCAAATTAAAGTGTAAATACTATCTAATCCTCCAAGTATGCTCTAAGGTGCCCTATATCCTGTCTACCCCTCCTTAACTTTAATCATCTGTCTCCATGAACTCCTATCCTGGACCATGTCCTCAGAGAGGTGCAACTCTAGTAAGTCATGCTTAATCTGCTCATCCCACGTCAGTTTGGGCCTGCATTTACTCCTTTTCCCTTCTACAATGTGGCTTTCAATTGCTCTGACAGACGCCGTTGTCTGTCTTCTCTTGACATGCCCAAACCATCTCAGTCTTCCCTCTCTTATCTTATTTGTTACACTAGTCACCTCTGACCTTTCTCTGTATACCTCATTTCTTATCTTGTCTAGCCTTGTATGCCCACACATCCATCTCAGCATCTTCATCTCTGACACTTCTATCTTCTATGACTTTGTCCTCTTGATGGCCCATCAGTCTTTTCCATATAACATTGCCATCTCGGATAATAGAGCTGAATACTTAGATAAAACAGTAAAAAATTTTATGATAGAAAATGGCATACAACACCAAACATCTTGTACATATACCCCTCCAACAAAATGGTGTAACTGAGAGAAAAAACAGACATTTCTTGAAGTAATTAGATCAATCATGCTCAAAATGATGTACCCAAGCAGTACTGGGGGGAGGCCCTCCTTACTGCCACTTACTTAATAAACAGGATGCTATCTCAGACATTGTCATTTAAAACTCCTAGAGAAATATTTATTAATCACTATCCGCATACCAATCTACTTACAGAACTGCCACCTAGGCTATTCGGATGCACAACATATGTGCATGTTCAGCCTGACCACAGGAGTAAACTGGATCCTCTATTTGTTAAATGCGTTTTTATAGGATATGCTAATTCACAGAAAAGATACAAGTGTTACTGCCACTTACTAGACGAATGCATGTAACACTAGATGCTACATTTGATGAAAAACATGTATTTTATAGATCTGCAGAAGAAACAGAAAAATTAAGGGTAATGAATATGGGCCCAGTTTCCTAGTACCAAATCTGTCGAGCTCAACTACTCAACCGGCTGCACACCACAGCTCGGCTATTTGGCACCTCACTTCGGCACAACTAATTCTCAACCCAGAATTGATCCTCCTATCATTTCCATTGATTAGGAAGATCTGGGATGTAGCAGCCGACCTGATACATCTAAACAATCACCTCTGACTGGAGTAGAGGAAAATCCTTTAGAAAACACCAAATATAACCATAGAACTCAAACTGATGACAAACCAATTGCACTAAGAAAAGGAACCCAGAAATGCACCAAGAATCCGACCTGCACTAAATACCCTATGGAAGAGTATATATCGTATAATAAGTTGAATCCAAGCTTTAGAACATTTGTGTGCTCACTTGATGATAACATTATTCCTAAGAACAAAGAGGAAGCACTTAGCCGACTTGAGTGGAGACAGGCTATGCAGGAAGAAATGGATACCTTAGAGAAAAGAACAACTGGAGAACTTACTTCCAGCTCAGCTACGATAAGACCAATAGGATTTAGATGGATATTCATTATTAAAAATAATAATGACGGAACTGTGAATAAATATAACGCTAGATTAGTAGCTAAGGAATTCACACAGACCTACGGAATAGAATACTTAGAAACATTTGCATCAGTGGCTAAGCTAAATACCATAAGAGTAATCTTTTCTTGGAGCTGCACCAAATGGATGTAAAGCATGCATTTTTAAACGGAGACCTAACTGAAGAAGTTTATATGATTATACCACCGAGATTTAATAATGATACTAATAGAAGTCAGGCTTGCAAGTTGAGAAAGTCATCATATGGACTAAAGTAGTCACCTCGGACATGGTTTGAAACATTCACTAAGACACTGACTGAGATAGGATTCAATCAAAAATATAGCGAGCACACTTTATTCACCAAATTTCAGCTTAAGAGGAGCTGAATTTCATTATTGTATATGTAGATGATATTATAATAACTGGAAGTGATAAACAGGGCATAGAGAATATCAAAGACTAAACAATCATAACAATTCGAAATGAAAGATCTAGAAAAATTAAGGTACCTCTTACAAATGGAAATTGAAAAAACAATGATGGACTGTATATATCTAAAAAAATATATACTGGACCTTCTCAAAGCAACTGGTCTGCTCGGATGCTGACCAGCCAACACCCCTATTGAACCTGGATATAAGCCTAGAGATCAATGGGATAACATCCCAACAAATAAACTAAATTATCAAAAGCTAGTTGGAAATAATCTACTTATCTCATACTAGGTCTGACATTTGCTATGTAGTAAGTTTTGTATCACGCTTTATGCATTGTCCTACTAATGAACATCTCCAAGCTGCATTTAGAATCCTCAGGTACCTCAAGAATGCACCAGGGTAGGGACTATGCTTCAGGAAGAACTTAGACCTAGGTATCAAGATTTATACAGACGCAGAGTGGGCTAGATGTAAAACAGATCTACGATCAACAACTTGCTATGGAACCTTCTTATAAGGAAACCTGGTTACATGGCGGAGCAAAAAACAACCAGTTGTATCAAGAAACAGTGCAGAAGTTGAGCTGAGAACACTTGCACTAGGAATCTGTGAAGACATCTGGATTAGAAGAGTTCTAGAAGATCTCTACATTCAGGCAAGACTACCTATAAACATCTTTTATGACAGTGTTTCTACCATAAGTATGACAGAAAATACAGTTCAGCACGATAAGTCAAAACACGTAGAAATAGATAAATATTTCATTCGTGAAAAAATTGAAGGCAACAAGGTTAGCATACAATATATTCCCAAAACAAATCAGATAGCAAACATCTTAACCAAACAAGTCTCAACAAAGGTTTTTCAATACTTAATGTCCAAGCTTGGTTGTATAAATATCTATAACTAAACTTGAGGAGGAGTGTAGAAATAAGTTCATTTGAGGTATGCCGAGCTGAACTGAAGAAGACAGACCTGGACAAATGTGTGCCGATCTGAAACTAAAAAAGGCAGACTTAGACAAAGGTAATGCCAAGCTGAACTAGAGTAGGCTGCCCTAGACAAAGGCTTGAACAAAGATGGAAAGTGACCAAGTCAGTCAGCCGAACTGACCTGAACAAGAGAGAGCTGAACAGAGGAGGTAAAGACAGAAGGAGGACGAATTGAGCTGAAGAAGAACAGACGTGCTGAAGGAAAGAAGAAGATAACCAAAGTAAAGAAGTGTCGAACGGAGGTGACGAGATGAAGCATGATCGAGGCAGCAACACAACAGGCCGAGCTGTCATACTTAGGCGTGTACATGTTGTAACTTAGGATAATTCTAATGTACATAGTTGAGCTGCGCTGGTAACTAGCCGTTACCACTATTGTTAGAGTTACTATAGATCACTGTAGATAAACAATAACCACTGTCTAAGTGGTGAAAAACAGCCGTTAGAATTCATTCCCTATAAAAGAAAAAAAAAATCTTGTAAATTATTCTTAACATGAATGAATGTAAATTCTTTCAATATTTAACAAAATTATTGGCTTGAATATGATCACATATTTGAACATTACCAAGTTGTTCAACAAGTGTTGGAGAGTGCATTAGTGGACGTTCAAACTTTTTACAGAGAGGATCAATGCAACTGCATTCAAGGAGATTTTGGTTCTTAATTAATACGTCAAAGTTTCTCGCGGTTAGGAGTGTCTAGATTTCACGTCCCAACCTCATGTAATTTCCATGTTTTGGTGGTTGAAGATTTTCGTGATTATAAATTACAATATGAACCTTTACACTCATCTCAATTGATGATGATGAATAGGCATCCATAATGTGAATGATATAATGGTTGAACACCTAAGGTTGTCTGTTTCATGCACTCAATGTTGGGATTAATTCAAATACGTGTGATGCGCAGCACGTTGATAAGGTTTATACGAATTAATCATAAGGTGGACGTTATGTATGATAATATTATATGTCACATATGTCACGTAATAATATTAATTGTTACGTAAAACATCCACACGTTAAGTGATCATCGGGTATACTCGTGGATGTATAGTGTGGTCTAAATGAAAACCCCAAATATGTAGACAGTCATATGGTCAGAGACCGCGATGGATGGGCTCAAAGTGCAACGATCATAAAGTTACGACATCTGGTCCCCGAGGGACGACAACTCACATGTGGCTAGTAGATAATTATTGGCACAATAATTAAATATTAAGGAAGATAAGGTTGGGTTTTAAATTCAGATTTAAATTTGAATTTAAGTTTAAATTTAAGTTTAAATTTAAATCTTAACCTATCAGATCCTTCCATCCCATCTATATAAAGGAGGAGGCTTCACCTCCTCAGATCATCAAAAAAAAATCAAAACAGACGCATATGCTAAAGGAAAAACAGCGGCCATACAGTATTAGAGGGAATCTCCATCGGGTAAAGCAGTGAATTGTTGAAACGAGTCAAGGGGTGTATCAGCAATTGGTGGGAGGTCGTGAATCCTTGGATCACGCCAGATTCTTCATCAGCCGGAGTAGTTGCAGCGTACGTGTTTAGATTAACAACAGCAATGGAGCAAGGTATAATTTCTGCATTTTGTTACTTTGTCCATTGATTCGATTAAACGGTCCTATTCAGGGGTTTATTAAATTAAATCCAACAAGTGGTATCAGAGCAGGCCTAATCGAATCAAATATGTGTTTTGTTAATCTGTGCATGTTCGGAAAACGGATTTTTTTTGGGAGTCAAAACATTTTTTCCTTTCCGGAACGATTTGGTTAAGAAAAAGCTTCTGTTTTTTTGGGTTTAATATAAACCGCTACCTTATTCGAGCAAAAACCGATGCTGGCCTGGTGGTCAGCGCCTTTAACTGCCAGAAGGAGGTTCCGTGCTCGAAACCCTTGGCCGAAATTTCAGGAACTTTTTCGTTTTCCTGGTATGCTGTTTATGTTAATATAAAATTGAAACCTCCTTCAATAGATCACAAAAGGCTGCTGGCCTAGTGGCCAGCGCCTGGAACAGAAAGTAGGAGGTTTCAGGATCGACTCCGCCTAGCGACAGTTCTGGAGCATTTTTGCTCCTGACAGCGCTGGCGGGCTGGCTGGGGATTGGGCTGGCAATTCAGCTTCTGCCAGTCCGGCCCTGCAACAGAAAGGGGCTTTGGTCCAATTCAGTTTCTAAATTAAAAAAAGGTAAACAGATTGGGCTTCTGGCAGCGGTTTTCAGGCTGATTTCGGATAGGGCTTCGGCCCAAAAGGTCATTTAACACAAATTAATTAAAAAAAAGGAAAATTAGATTGGCCGGGCGGGTCTGACCCGACCCGACCCGCGCCTTCAGCCTCCAATTTTCCATTTTGTTGTTTATTTGTATATTATTATTATTTTGGATAAACTAAATAATAATAATTTTTATTATTATTATTTAAAGTTTTTTTTAAGGAAAATAGTAATAATAATAAATTATTATTATTATTATTATTATTATTTTAAAGTTTCCTTTTAAAGAAAATAATAATAATGATGATAATTTAATTATTATTGTTATTATTATTAAAGGAAAATAGTAATAATAATAAGTAATTATTATTATTATTATTATTTTAAAGTTTCTTTTAAAGGAAAATAAAGTAAATAATAATGATAATGATTTGATTATTATTGTTATTATTTAAAGTTTATTAAAGAAAATAGTAATAATAATAATAAACTTTATTATTATTATTATTTTAAAGAAATCCAAAATAATAATAATCAAGTGTTAAGTTTAATTTCCAGTTGTTGCATTATTTGTTTATATGCATGCAGTTAATTGTTTATTTATTTATTTATGCCATATGTTTATGCATGTTAATAAATAAATAAAATAAAGTTAAGGAACTTAACCCAATAAGGATCCGAATCTTGCTTGACCCGGTTTGACCGAGTTCAACCAAGTTAATTCGATGGGCTAAGTTGACTGAATTAACCAACACTTATCAATCAATGCGGTTTATACTCGTGATAGATGACTCATTGAGTTGTGATAAAAACATCGTACACATAGTTTTGTCTAAGAAAGCCGGTACTTAAGCGAGACCATTGTGACTCCACCGGTGGCCAGGAAATTATGTGGAATGGTAATACACCCTTATGGCAAGTGGGTATTGCTGAATCGGTTCACTTCACACTCAATGTGACCCATCATAAGGTTATATCACTTGTTAAATTGATTGATAAAGATATTGTTTTCTTATACCGTAAGGTGAACTGAGCTTGGTTCAAGGTGGTTCTTATTTGAGCCGTAAAGGGAATCAAGCTAGTTCAAATTGGTTTAAGTAAAACAAAACGGATGTTGGTGTTAAGTATGCACGGTACGTGCAAAAGGGTCAGTCAGTAAACTGCGGATCATGTAGAACCATAAAGTTACGCGACTTAGCAAATGTAGGGCTTTAATATGATCCCCTTAAAGTGCGGCAATCATATCATCGCCACTATATTTGTTATGATCGTGAAGGGCATGTATGTGTTGGAGGCAATCATTGACCGGTCCAAAGGAAGGTGTGATTGTCGAAATCACATATGAGCATGGTAGTGGACCCAAATAGGGTCGGCGGCGAAGCTTTAAATGCATAGGTTAACTCATCGGCCCAAAGGAAGGTGGTTAACCCGTGCTTGGAGAGCCGTCATATTGACCACTACACCCAATTGTTGGAAGGTATTGGGATGACTCCAAAGAGCTCTAATATTGGAAGACAATTGGTAGATAGAATCGGGGTTCTATTTTGATATTTGTTTTTATGCAGTTTAAAGATTACACGTGTTGTGTATTTAAGTCCGTTTCTTGTTTGCTTTTCAGCAATAATGTCTAACATTAAGGATATTCCTACAATGAACGGTTCCAACTATAAGCAATGGAAAGATCGATTTGAGATCTTTCTGGGGATTGCTGATCTACACAATGCGTTACAGATAGATCGTTCAGCTGTGCTAACAGATGAAAGTACCAGTGAGGAAAAATCTCACATGGCACGCTGGCTACGATCAAATCGCATGTGTCTTATGATCATGCAAAAGATTATCCTCAAATGCTTCAAGGGACACGTTTCTGAGTCCACGATGGCTAAAGAATTTTTAGCCGATCTCAAGAAAAGATATGTAAAGAATGAGAAAGCCGAGGCAGGCAATCTCTTAAAGAAACTTTGCTCGAAACAGTACCGTGGAATGGACAGCATAAGAGTGCATAAAGTTATGAATGCTGTCGCCACCAAGTTTGGTGGTAAGAAACGCAAAGCTGTGGAAATGGATACTGTGCAAAAGTCAAGTCAAAAGGAAAAGGGGGTGCCTACTACTGACACACCCGGAAGCATGACTTGTTTCTTTTGCAATAAGGAAAGACATTTAAGGAAGAATTGTACCGGTTATATATCTTGTCTCAAGAAAAAGGGTACATTCTTAGTTTGTTCTGAAGTTAATTTTGTTTCGGATATAGCCACTTGGTGGGTCGATACGGGAGCCACGACTCACTTATCTGTGACTATGCAAGGTTGCCTAAGCCATAGAAAAACAAGAGACGATGAAAGATACGTCTATTGGGGAAATGGCAGCGGCATAAAGGTTGAAGCCATTGGGCATTTCAGATTGCTGTTGACATCCGGTTTCTATCTAGATTTGCATGACACTTTTGTAGTACCATCGTTTAAACGAAATCTTATTTCGTTTTATCGATTGGATAAAAGTTGATATTACGGTTATTTTGGAAATGGAAATTTCCAACTTTATCATGCTTCTAGATTGATTGGTCACGGTATAATGTCCGAAATTGATAAACTTTATTCAATAAATGTTGCTTCACATCAGGAAACCTTGCATGCTGTAACGCGAAACGTTAAAGCAAAATTAACTCATGAGAATTCAGGATCACTTTGGCATCGACGTTTAGGACACGTATCCAAAAACAGAATAGAACGTCTTGTCAAAACAGAAATTCTCAATCCTTTAGACTTAACCGACTTAGAGTCGTGTGTATTTTGTGCTAAAGGAAAACAAACTAAAGTCCGAAGATATGAAACAAATCGTACAAATAGTCCATTAGAGTTGATTCATACCGATATTAGTGGCCCATTTCATCCGGTCACTCGAAATGATCACTCTTATTTTATCACCTTTATTGACGACTATTCGCAATATGGCTATGTATTCTTGATTAAAGAAAAAGCGCAAGCAATAGACATGTTCAAATCCTTTAAAGCTGAAGCTGAGTTACAACTCAACAAAAGGATTAAAGCCGTCAGATCGGACCGTGGGGGTGAATACTACGGTCGATGTGATGGATCAGGAGAACAGTGTCCAGGACCATTTGCTAAATACCTAGAGGAAAACGGAATCGTCCCTCAGTACACCATGCCTGGGTCACCAAGCATGAATGGTGTGGATGAAAGACGAAACCGTACACTTATGGATATGGTGCGTAGTATGATGAGTCAAACTACACTACCATTATTCCTCTGGGGAGAAGCGCTTAAAACCGCAGTTTACATCCTCAACCGAGTACCAACTAAAGCAACAATAAGGACCTCTTATGAGTTATGGACTAAGCGTAAGCCTAGCCTTAACCACATAAGGGTTTGGGGCTGTCCAGCAGAGGCGAAGCCTTACAGACCAAATGAAAGAAAGCTGGACACCAAAATAATTAGTTGCTATTTCGTTGGTTACTCGGAAAGGTCACGAGGGTATAAATTCTACGATCCCACAAGTAAAGTGTTTTTCGAGACAAATTCGGTAAAGTTCTTTGAGGATACTTTGGTTCCGGGGGGGAATGATTTGCATCAGCAGATCATCGAGTTAGATGAGGCACACTCAGATGCGACAGAAATGCGAATCGAACCATCTTTTGGGGAGATAGCATCAGTGATACCCGCACCCGAGGTACCTCATCCCAGTAGTGACGCTCCACAGGAACAAATTCATGTTCTTGAGGAAGTTACTGAAGAACCCGATGAATTGCCGGCTGATGCAGTTCAGGAACCTACAGTATCTCAAGAACAAGTGCCCCTAAGGAGATCCACTCGTGAACGGAGAAACCCCATACCTAGCGACTATGTGGTGTATCTCCAAGAACACGAATTCGATATTGGTATGTTGGACGATGATTCCGAAAACGTCCAGCAAGCATTGCAATGGCGAAATTTAGAAAAGTGAATAAAGACCATGGAAGAAGAAATAAAGTCTATGCACGACAACAAGGTATGGGATGTCGTCTCGTTGCCTAAAGGTTCGAAATCCGTTGGTTGCAAATGGATATTTAAAACCAAACGGGATTCAAAAGGCAACGTAGAACGATATAAGACTCGACTTGTTGCTAAAGAGTTTACCCAAAAGGAGGGCATACACTATACGGAAACCTTCTCTCCAGTATCTACGAAGGATTCCTTCCGGATAATCATGGCTTTAGTGGCACACTTAGATCTTGAGCTACATCAGATGGATGTTAAGACTGCGTTTTTAAACGGAGAACTCGACGAGACCATTTACATGGTTCAACCGCCTCGATTCGAGGTGGGAGATCCAAAAGGCATGGTTTGTCGACTAAAGAAATCCATCTATGGGCTCAAGCAAGCGTCTCGACAGTGGTACTTCAAATTTGCCAAAGTGGTTGCCTCCTTCGGTTTTGAGGCAAACCAAATTGACGAATGTGTGTATCACAAATTTAGTGGGAGCAAGTTCATATTTATGATCTTGTACGTAGATGATATACTGCTTGCAACAAACGATGTAAACATGTTGAGCGACACCAAAGCCTTTCTGAGAAAGCATTTCGAGATGAAAGACCTTGGTGAAGCCTCATATGTGTTGGGACTTGAGATACGGAGGAATCGTACCCAAGGTATCTTAGGTCGCTCACAACAGGCATACATCGAAAAGGTGTTGAAGCAGTATAGCATGGATAAGTGTAAACCACTTAATACCCCTGTGGCAAGAGGAGATAAATTCAGTCTAAAACAATGTCCCAAAACAGAGTTTGAACGTTTGGAAATGAGGAATACTCCCTATGCTTCTGTAGTAGGGAGTATAATGTATGCCCAAGTATGTACACGACTAGACTTGACATTCATTACGGGAATGTTAGGCAGATACCTCTCTGATCCGGGCAAAGATCACTGGACCGCGGCAAAGAGGGTGCTAAGATATTTACAAGGAACGAAGCAACACGTACTGACGTATCGGAGATCTGACAAGTTAGAGATCACTAGATATACAGATTCCGATTTTGCTGGATGCTATGATAGCATGAAATCGACCTCAGGCTATGTGTTTATCCTAGCCAGAGGTGCGATCTCATGGAAAAGCACGAAACAGACCATATTGGCGTTCTCCATTATGGAGGCGGAATTCGTAGCTTACTTCCACGCATCCAATCAGGCGATATGGCTTCGCAATTTTGTCATAGGCTGCGGGTATTGGAGACTATCACGTAATCCAATGAGGATTTACTGTGACAATAATGTTGCTGTAGCGCCCCGCCCGAAACCAGGGTTCCGGCTCAGTGCACCCGCCGTACTCTACTCCATAGAGTACAAAGCGTTGATACTATACATGTACATGTCGACATGAATAATGAATCGATAAGCGGAAGCAACATAACATAAACAATTCTTCATCGACATGCACTGTACTACATCATAAACTGTACAATCATCATATACAGAATACTGAAATCATATATCATACATCGTAATCCGAAACTTAATGCCTTCGAAATAAGCTCTCAGTATGCTCTTCGTTATCAATGGTCTATCTAGCATGTCTTCAACGAGCTTGTATATTGATACCTGTTATCTGGAAAATTATAAATGAGGCAAGTATGAGCGATAGCCACCGACTTTTAATCGCTCAGCAAGTAGTCTTACCAGATACGACATGTGGATCATACATGGGGAGACGGGGTGACAAATCTTAATAACCATAAATTTTGAATATAATAAGCACGTCTCCTTTCTAACAAGTAAAGTATCATGTCATATCTGTAAACTGCTGTAAAATGAAAGCAGATAAATTAGGAAGATTTCAAAGCATACATAGCATAACAACATCTCATTCTGCTTAATCCAATCATCATATTATATCCATACTTAACTTCTAATCCATAACTTATACCATCTTTGCATATCTTACATGTACTACATTCTCATGCTTAACACTACATTGTCCACTGTAGTGCTATCATATACTTAAATAATTCCTAATCATAACCCTAAGGTGACATGGTCATGACGTGATGCATAACACATGACTTTTCATAAAATGACTTTTCGTAAACATGACTTTTCATAATCATGACATGATTTTCATAACTTGCATAACATGCCATATTCATAACTTGCATAACATGACTTTTTCATAACATGAAGACATAACATTTACATCATTGGCTATAGCACTTTTTATAAGAATAATAACGCACGACATACCGAATGATTCCCCATATAGTACATGTGCGACATAACATCATGAATCATATGCACATATGCTAACGGTGACGCATTATGACTGAGATCCCGTGTCCCAGACCCGGTGTTACACTCAGCCATAACGTAAACATGGGCCCCTGACACCTACCACTCTGGTCCCGATGTCAGGACAGCTGTTGCATCCCATGCACTTGCATTGACATGCTCATATGTTCCATGCTCTTGATTTTATCGATGTTTTATATAAAGTTCTGTTTTGAAAGAATTCCGTCCCTTCTGGCCAGCTTAACCCGCTACAGATCCAGGGTTAATTGATCTGAAGAAGTATAAGAACCGATCTAGGCCCGGTAGAATAGGTCTGATGAAATGTAAGAACCGATCCAGGCCTGGTATAATAGGTCTGAAGAGTATAAGAACCGAGCCAGGTCCGGTATAAAAGACCTGAAGGTGATCATGTTATAAGAACCGAGTCATGCCCGGTATAATAGGCTGACACACTCTCTTATTTTATGATGAGCATGATGTAACAGAAAGAAAGAAAGTTCAAGTATTTTTATGAGCACGTCTAAATGAAAGAAAGAATGTTTCCCGTTGCATTTGCATCGCATTCACATTTTCATACACATTATGCATGATATCTTTACATAGAAGTAAGGTTTGGCTATGGCACGTAGAATCTAACTAAGTGATGACACTTAGATCTTAGCTAAGCATTGATATGACTTTAAGTATGATGCTTCGGAGAGGTAATGGCAGGTATGTGTTAACTTAAGGAATTGGGGTTTGATTCTTGTATGCCGTTTTCTCTTTATTGTACGGTGTTATTGTATACTTGCTGGCGACTCTGTCGCTCACCCATTTATTCTTCCCCCCAGAGCCAGGTAATGAAGTCGAGTGGATTGATGATGAGCCAAGGGTGCCATACCCATAGGTTATTGAAGTCGCTGTTAAGAGAATGATGATGGAAGCTTTTGATGAACCTTTGGGACATTTTGGGACTTAGCTATTTTCGGACTCTTTTCGGATAATGTTTGTATAAATTCGCGGTGTAGTTTGCTATCGGTTCAGTTTGTATAATTTTGCTATGTATTCGCAATTTGACGCTTTCGGATTAAGGTTCAAATTCTGCCGTATTTTTATCTACCTGTTAAGATCGTGACTTTGTAATCCATGTTTATTCATGGGTTTTGCGAGTTAAGTATCGACGCTTTGTACTTTTCCGAAAGGGAAGGAACGGCGGATGCACCGTACAAGGGGTAGCCGAGTACGGGGCGCTAATGGTAAAATGCACTTATAACATCGTAAACAACTTTCTTCATGGGCTGGAAAACGAACCAGCAGCATGTCCTGTATTGCCCGGCCTCAAAATCAACCTTTTGAGCCTATTTTCCAGAAACTAAAAATATGGACATGCACCACATGATCTTAACTATATTCTGTACAAATTCCATGTGATTTCGACAAGCGTAGGTACCTCAATAAAAATAATTCCCAACAAGGGTACAACAGAAATTCTGCTGCACTCTCAACTCCATTCCTTACCTTGTCTCCACTCATAAACTCATTATGGGGCTCACTTAGCTCCTGGAAATCTTTCCTATTCCCTTTACGAACAATATTCAAATGCCCATTCACCAAAACAAGTCAAAATAAATACGATACAATTCATACAAGCACAAAGGGTCAATCTGTCCTGTTTTCCAGAATGTTACCCCAACTTTCCTTCAATGGTTTACCATCAAGATCAATAGGTAAAATCAATTTCTTTACATGGATACTTAGCTCTATGTCTTAAGTACTTCCTGTAAAAATTTCATGTCAATCCAAGATGTTTAAGGTACTTAAATAATTTTTCTCCCTAAGGTAGTACAACCAGAAACTTTTTTGACCCCTTGATACTAAAAATTCATTTCTGACCAATCCACAAATGATTTTCCAGAAATTCCAACTCCACAATAAAATAGACATGATAAGCTACGACCACACCAAAAATAAGCTCAATCCAACGTTTAGAAGGTCCTTAACTAAGTTCATCAATTTAGCATAAAATCTGTCCAGGATTCTGTTTTCAACCGACATGCATAGGAGTATCCTTTCCTTCCTCATTTTCGTTCCTTAGCCTATAATCCAAGTTAATGGTCATTCAATAGACTAATAAGGCTTCCCTATACTAATTCAAGTCCTTTTTAGCATGCAAAAGTCGTTCATATGGGCTGTTCATTCCTTCTAAATAAAACAGTCCTCTAGTCCAACAATTTCACATTTTAAAATTACTAAAAATGCTAGGTTTCATACCAATCATGTCTCATTCAATATCCAACATAGGGCAGTCCATAATCCATCACTTTTAACTCTTATTTCAAGTTTAAACATGCTTTATATTGCAACATAAGAGAGGTCTATCATCCAACCTTTCAAAACATAAGAAAAGGTAACAACTTAGGCATATTTTCACTAAAATCATGTCTTAAGCTTCTAGACATTCAAGTACGCACATAATCACATATATTGTAAGGGGTTAAAGTATACTTGCCTCTTCAAGCTAAAGCTCTTGCCTTTGCTTGGTTATGAAGTGAGATGTGATGAGATCCTTCACCTTCTTCACCTTAAGCATACGGTTTTAAAGGAGTGAAATGAAAAGATTAGTTCTTTATTCAATAGATGAACTAGGTTATCTTTAAGGCTAGAGCATCTTACCAAAATGAGCTTGGAATGGAGGTGCAAGCACCTCAATATAACACCACCTAGAAAAGTTGAAGGCTTTCCCCTATTTCCACCATGAAACCCACGGTTTTGGCATAGAGAAGGAGAGTTCATGTGAGCTTCATTCTTTACCAAAATGAGAATTCTCTTAAGGGAACTTGGAATAAGACTTACCTAGGTGTCTTCTTGAGTCTTGAAGTTGAAGTTAAACTCCCCTCCTTCAAGATGTTGGGGGCGAAATTTTGGTGAGGGGAATGGAAATTGTCTAAGTGTTTTGCTCTTGCATGATGAGAGGATAGAGGTTTCTAGAATGGTTTGATTTAAAATAAGTTAGGGACTTAGGAGAGGGGGGACGGTTTTGGAGGGATTTTTTTGTGAGGGTTAGGGCTTTCTTGAATGTTAATCAAGGTTAAGTTAGTATAACCTTGGTTACTTTATTCAAATTATAGTTACTTTTGTGCTAACCCAAGTTACTTTATTAAATCATGGTTACGTTAACCTTGGTTAAGAGAAAAGTAACCATGGTAGGATTTAAAAATCCTCCATGTCTAGACACTAAGGGGGGGCGGTTTTGGTTGGGGTCTTTATGACCTCAACCATACTACTTCCTTCTTTAATGTGTTGTCTTAACTTGTTCCTTAAATGCATGTCTATTTTATTTTCTATTTATTCTTTGCATAATAACTTCTTGTCTTATTATTTTAACTAATAAAATTTGCTAGAGATTTCTAGAACATCTCCATGTATAGGCCGAAATTTTGGGCCTCTTAGGCATCTTGATATTCCTTGTAATTTTGATTCATATACCATATTGTTGCCTATATTTTATTGTATTCCAAGATTAGCATATGTATGTATACAAATACGTACACGCCTATGTGTACCATGTGTTTATACCTTCCCTACATATATCATATATACGCACATACATATATATATCTTGGTGTGGTTTATATCATTCTATATTTCATGGACTACCTCAAGAGCATTTAAGTAAAAAGAGTTACGTGGACTTAAGTAACACGCTCTAAAAGAAATTGTCGCTTTCACTCCATCTCATATTCATAGTTTTTTTTACGTACCTGATTGTTGGGGTACAACAACAGCGCTTCAACATAACATAACATAATCATGATCTTGACATAACATAACATATCGTGTCTCATCGGAATCATTCGTCTCGTGTTTATTATTCCTATGCATATAAACTTTTAAAAACATGAGATGTGACAACATAACTTTGCAAATCTTGTTTTCATGCAACGTGAGACTCAGTCAAATACGGGTATCTTGTCATACCACCACTAGTAACATCACTCACTTAATTTCCTTCTACATATCACAACTTAAACAAAATATCATTTTCACCTACAAATAAGTACCATTCGGCCATCATACTAAAACAGCCCCCTTTTTCTATTATCAACACACAATAATTTGGTAGCATCTATTCCATACATGCATATCATAATTCATAATTTAAATGCCTACATCATGAAATTTCTAGTTACCTTAACATTTCGTCTTAGATTTCATAACTTACATCTTATCATAACCTATTATGTTAGTATACATAACATGTAACATATCATATACATACACTATAAAAGTTAGTAATCTTATACTTACGCACACATAAATATGAACTATTTATGTTTCCTACTTTTCATAACATAATACATAAATTACATACTTAGCCTACTTTCATAACTTAACATATTCATCATATATACATATATACATATAAAAATTATGATGAAATCATCTTTGTCACTAAGGCCTAAAGGCCGAACCTATATGTACATAGTATATACATATATAAGTCATTTTGTGATATATTATGTAATATCCAAAACTTATTCATTTTCATATCTTAACATATTCATCATATATATATATATAACTTATTCATTTTCATATCTTAACATATTCATCATATATATATATATATACTTGTATAAAAATATAATGAAATCATTTTTGGTCACTAAGGCCTAATGGCCGAATATATATGTACATGGTATATATATAAATCATTTTATGATATATTGTATAATATCCAAACTTATTCATTTTCTCTCTTTAAAATATATATTACACATATATACACATGAAACATATAAAATAATATTTTAACCTTGAAATGGCCTTAAGGCCGTAATATGTATATTGTATATACATATTTATAACCTGCCCAATATGTGTATATTTATATACCGACTATATATATATATATACAAAGACCGTATATAAATATATATACATCTACACATCTATACATACTAATATATATACATATACATATACGTAGATCCGTATATATATATATATATATATAGATCTATACACTTATATATATATACATATATTTATACATCTATACATACTTTTATACAAAAACCGTATATAAATATATATACATCTACACATCTATACATACTAATATATATACATATACATATACGTAGATCCATATATATATATATATATCTATACACTTATATATATACATCAACATATATATTTTATAATATACTCCAAGTGTGTGTATATGTGCGTGTTTATATATATAATGTGTATATATATATATATAGCGAGAAGACTCAGACCAACGATTAGGGTTTTCTTTTTCGGCAGCCGCACTAGCTCACCATTTGCTCAACCATGGCGGATCAGACGGAGAAGGCTTTCTTGAAGTAGCCTAAAGTGTTCTTATGTTCGAAGAAGGCTGGAAAGGGGAAGAGACCAGGAAAGGGTGGGAATCGTTATTGGAAGAGCATTGGACTTGGATTCAAGACTCCAAGAGAAGCCATTGACAGAACTTACATTGACAAGAAATGTCCATTCACTGGCGATGTCTCCATCAGAGGACGTATTATAAGTGGGGTGTGCCATAGTGCGAAGATGAATAGAACAATTATTGTTCGTCGTAATTATTTTCAGTATGTAAAGAAGTATCAAAGGTACGAGAAGAGGCATTCGAACATTCCAACTCATGTTTCTCCATGCTTCCGTGTGAAGGAGGGGGACAATGTTGTCGTTGGACAGTGCAGGCCTTTATCCAAGACGGTGAGATTCAATGTGCTGAAAGTTATACCTGCTGGCTCCTCTGGTACTGGGAAGAAGGCTTTTACTGCTGCTTGAGCATTGATTTTCTGCTTATGGATCAAAGTGATGTACCTTTTGTTGACTGCAATATCTAAAAGTTTATTCTATGCAGGTTTTGAATTGTTTTAGTTTTTGTCATTTAAGAGTATGAAAGATGTTATGCCTTTGATGAGATTACTTTTGAGTGGGATTTTTTTGGCAAACCCAACTGTCTTGTTAGATTATTTCTTGGCACATTAGATATATAGCGAGATGTGTAGTGTATATATGTATATATCTATTACTCAAACATAGATCTAAACTTTCTTAAGAAGAAATCTTGAACATACTACATGATGATCCAACTTTGATATGAACATATATACTTAATATTTGTAAAACCATGTAGGATCTAGGAAGAATACTTGCCTTGATTTACTCTCTTACTCTTAGATGGTGATTCCTTCACTTGGATTTGAAGAACACATTTCTCCTCATTCTCCTTGGTATATACGGTTATGATGCCTAAAAAGGAGAGTTAGT